>ONZH01000986.1:0-31655 GCA_900303285.1 Rhinella marina
ATGGCATGGAGAACATGAGAGCATTTCCTAAAGCTGGCATCTCATATTTAGTGTCTGCTGAACCCCCTGATTTCGGCAGGACCAGCAGATCCTCTTATGTGTATGGGGGACTTTCCAACTATCCTCCAGAAGGTCATCAGTATCTGATCTGTGACCTGAGACCCATGGCGATCATGCTTCTTGAGAAGGTGGAGATTATCAGTGTAAAAGGATAGGTTATCAGTATAAACGTCTTGGAAAAACCATTTTAGGGATCCTACTGGGCTAGTGTTTCAAGTGAAGATGTGCTTAGATGTTTGTCTGCATGTGTACCTTACCTCTACCTGTTCATCGACTCTGGTTGTCCATGCCCTGCCCTGACTATAGCCTGACTACTATACTGTACCAATACTGCCTGCCCTGCCGTTGGACCAGTCTCACAGAATAATGCATGAACGGTGCCTGCCCCAACCTCGGCTGATTCTAACTACGTATGTTGTCTCATACCTTGGTACCCCATCGACTACATCGGGACTATCTCAAGAGGTAGAGGCCTGGTGGTTCCCCTGCAGCGAACACCAGTTCTCTGTATAGGAGTTAAAGGGTAAAAACTACAGGACTGCCAGGATAATGCCCTTAGTGATAGACCAAAGTCAGACCGGTGGGTTGGCACAGTGGGAAAAAGGAACTTAAAAGAACCTCAATGTGTCTCTACAAAATGCGTTATGACCCCGAAGCTTTTTGGTTGATTTTTTTCATATCTGTTAAATGTTCTGCAAATCTGGTTTTGAGTTTTCTGAAGGTGCAGGCCACATCTGATTTATTGCGTATTGTACAATCAGTCCTATAAATAACAGACACATAGGTAGAAAAGACGGAAAAGCACTCATAGGGTATGTATGTAAGGAGAGAGCAGACAGGTAGAAAGAGGCTCAACCTTTTATGGTTGTGCTAGTTTAGGCTTGGTGTTACCAGTACCCTCGCTGCCGTGTCCTGATGCCCTGGATACAGGCTCCAACCATCTCCGGACAGCAGAATGGACTGAAGAAAGCAAATGACACTGCGGTCAAAGGCTATATCGCCGGACCTTGTAGGCACAGAAATTATGGAAATGGTACTCAATGTACTTTGACTTTTAGTTGAATTATTAACATCTTCTTAAAACTATGCGTTTCAGGTCTCTAAGATCCTTTCCTGAAATTACAGAAGATCAAGCATGCCTACATTGTGAAGGCCCTGATATTTAAAGGGAACCTGTCATCTCCGAAACACCCCCTGAACTAGAGTAAGCGTTGTATAGTGTAAGTGATGCTGAATCCAAATATGTAAGTTTTATCTTCATACTCCCTTCCATTCTGACTCTGTGCTCCCACAAACCTGCAGTAAAAATGCACTCAAAGGACTCCAGTGCTCACTCATACAATGGAGAGGACTCAAAGAAGAGTCCTCTCAATGCATTTTACAGCCGGTTTGTGGGAGCACAGCGTCAGATCAGAAGTGAGTATGAAGATAAAACTTACATATTCGGATTCAGCATCACTTACACTAAACACTGCTTAGTTCAGAGGGTGTTTCGGAGATGACAGGTTCCCTTTAAATAAAAAAGGGGCCAAAAACAATGATCAGATATGTCTTCCCATCTGCTGTTGCGAGCGCCCAAGGGCTCATTACTTCTAGCGCATATCAGTGCATATTAACCCTTTGGATGCGGTCTGCGTATATGAAATAGCTGGGGACCACATATACGGTCATTCTGCTATTTTTATCTGTTGTATTATGTTGATCACTCGGCTGATAAGCAAATAAAGGGGGCTAGTTGAGTTAGGGGATGAAGAATAACTTGAGTCCAGACTTTGATAAACTTTAACAGCAGCTTTACTTGGGTAGACTTAATTCCAGACAATATTCAGACTATCTCTTCCCTCCAGCAGGCTTTGGCATAAACTGGCGGGCAAACTTGATAACTGCTTTCTCTCTTTCTCTGCTGGGCTGACAGGCTTGCTTAATAACTCTGCTCGCTTTCACTCTGCTGTGCTAAACTCTGCTTGGGTCTGGTTACTGGACTTTACCTCGGTTCTGGTATCCTTGGATTGGGGTGCCTTTGCCTATTATCCTCCTCCTAAAACTCATTAAGGTAAATTAGCATGGAGTTCTGGTGCTCTACGAGCTACTTCCCTTTGGTGGCTCCTGCTCCAGCTGAAGAACACTTTCCTCTGGCTGCTATATCTTCTGGCAACCGAATAACATTTTCCTCTGATTGCTATATTTTCCATACATCTGATTCCATGGCAAGCATAGCTTACCCTGTACTGGCTGGTATAGGCATGTCTGCCTGTGACCGCGCCCTGGTTTACACTTCCTTGTCTAGGCTAGACTAGAATAATCTGGAACTAACTAGCACTGCTGCCTCTTCCTTCTGGTAGGAAGCAGGACTGGCCCACTTCTGCCCAAAGGGGGGAGAATGGAATGGTGAGTTCCATTCTATCTAAGTATCTGTCTCTCTCTCTCTCTGTCATATACGCTGCCACCTGCTGGTGAATCAGGCATATTACATGAAAAAAACAGTTGCATAACAGTAATATCAATGCACACTGGTGAAGGACCTGGAAATAAATACACAGAATGACATTGATGTTAGTAATAAACGGCAGTAACGGAGTGAAACAATAGAAACACCACTTTGGCGTGTTACACTATTCATTAATCCTGGAGATGTAGCTTATAAATATTATATTGTTTTTGGTGCCTTTTTTGATTTACATATGAAGGTCTTCACCATGTATGCATGCTTGCTCTTCTGTAATTTGAGGAAAGAGCCTTAGAGCCCTGAAACGTGCTGTTTTAAGAAGATTTTAATAAATTGACTGAAATTGAAAGTACATTGAGTACCATCTCCATCATTTCTTCGCCTACAAGGTCGGTCCGGCGATATAGCCTTTGACCGCAGTGTCCTTTGCTTTCTTCTCTCCTGTAAATAACGTGACTACTGTCACAATTAATAAAACTTTCAATGTGAAACACAGCGTTGTCACCTTCACAATGAAAAAAAACATAAATGCATATGGACATACATTACAGCGTGCCCTCCTTCATTTTAAAAAACTTTCTGGACTTAAATATGTTCTTCTACAATCTAAGCTGCAGAACAAACTTGGGGACAGCATATCACTTTTCAGCTACAGTTTTTATTTCTTTCTCAATGATCTAACCCGAAATAGCGTCTTTACATAAAATGAGTAAATATTTGTGGAAGATGGTTTTAATTTGTTGCACATTCATACTGTACGCTGTTGAAAAAAAAAACAAGAGGATCTTCATTAGATGTGTTTTTACAGCGAATCTTGTGGTGCGTTTTATGCCTAATTTACTTTTTTGTTGCCTCCAGCATCCATTTCTTATGACCTCCTTTCTACGATCTTTTATCAATATCTAAGGAGGCCTTATTAGAGGGGTTGCACCATAAACGACTTTTCCACTTTTTTTCATCAGTTACTCTAGCTGCCCTTCTTTCTTGGATTTTTTTTTTCAAATTTACCTCATTTGCAGTTTTCTCCTATCCCCCATGCTTGAATCCTACTTCCTTGTTTATATCTGCTGTCCAATCATGCCTTAGAGGCAGTGAGCTGTATCCCTGACATCAGCCAGATCATGTGACATTAAACACGTCCCCTTGGTTCTTACCAATGACGCTTGTGTGTCTTACATACAAGGCTCCGATGCAGGATGTAACCTACCGCAACTTAATATCACAACAGGGAACAATGGTCGGCTGATAACTTTAGAATAAGGCAGTTTTGATAAATGGTATTTGGGGAAAGCCATATAACAGCGATATCTGTTGGTTGGGATACATTTATATTAGTGCCACAACCCCTTTAAAGGTGGACAAAGCACCGTATTACATATTCCTCAAAGCGTAATGAATGTGTATTTAAACTGGTGTTTCCAGCCACTGGGCTTAACAACACAAAGAGGTAGCGACCTGGACTGCTTTCTGTATCCAGAAAGTCCACCCCACGTGCTTTGCTAGTACCTGTGAATTTGAGATTAAAGGGGTTGTCCGAGTTATTTTTTTGTTCTTTATATGTTTCTAACTTTCAGGTATAACAACTTTCCCATATACTTTGTGTTTCTAAAGCTGCTGGTTTCTCAGAGTTGACTGAGGGTCACATGACCTGTGATGTCAACCTTATCTCCCTGGTCTGTGATGTTTCGTGTACAAGCCTCAGAGTTCAGATAACAGTCTGTACACGAGACGTCACTGGCCACGCCCCCTTTCTTTGCGGGCTTCCTGCTATCTGCTCTCTCCCTGGATTCCTTCAGATAAACATTAACCCCTTCAGCCAGAACACACTGAGGGCTAAGGCTTTACAACAAATAGTAGCTGCAGCAGTGAGAGGAGACAAATGCTGGGCAAGGAGCTATAGAGGAATTGTACAAGAACAGGTAGGGAGAATTTCCTGCGTTATATCAGCAGTGTCATTGTACAGCTGGGACTTGTAGTCCTACACAAACAACATGCTGCTGAGTATCCCAGCAGGCAGACATGTACTCACAGCACTTATATTCACTGCCTTTGCAGAGAAGGGGGAGGGTCAGAGATTGTTATTACTGCATGTAAACAAAGGCCAGAAGAGAACCAGGGAAATGAGGAAATATAGATTTTTTTTGCCTAAAACTTGCTGAACTTAGTTATATATTGCTGCCCATCAGATTTACAGTGCTATATTTTTTTTCCAAACATTGTTCTTACTTAAACAGATCCTGCAGTCCTCTGGATAGATCATCAGCATCTGAACGGCAGGGGTCCGGCACCCGGGACCCCCGCCGATCAGCTGTTTGAGAAGGCAGCGGAGTGCTGCGGCCTTCTCTCTGTTTCCCTCAGGCCCAGTGATATCATGCCTAGTATCACTGGCCTGGGCGGGGATAAGCTCCATTCAAGTGAACAGAGCTTAGCCCCGCCCAGGCCAGTGATACTAGTCATGACATCACTGAGCCTGAGGGAAACACAGAGAAGGCCGCAGCACTCCGCTGCCTTCTCAAACAGCTGATCGGCGGGGGCCCCGGGTGTCGGACCCCTGCCGATCAGATGCTGATAGTCTATCCAGAAGATAGATCATCAGTTTAAAAGAACTGCAGGACCCCTTTAAATAATTCCAGAACTCCTTAACTGGCGCCATAATCATATCCCACACCACCAACACACCATCAGTGTAGCACCCGTACTGTACTATCTGGTTGAGAAAAAGATTAGATGCAGCATACAGTACATCGTTCTCCCCTTACCAGGTCATATATAAATTGGCTAAAGTAGGGGTAAACTTTAAGCTCATTGGAGCTCCAATACATTGAATGTAGAACTCATCAAAAGTGAGAACAAATTATGCATTAACAAAAAAAACCCAATGCAAAACATAATAAAAAGTCTTGTATTTCTATTGAGAAAGTACTATAAAACACTGCTACTCAAGCTAAGTCGTGGGGAATACATGAGTACAGAATTAATTATGTCGCAAATAACCCCTCTATAATTGTTTTTCCATGAGAAGTTATCCAACGCCCGGGAGACCTCCGCGCTGTCTATCAAACAGCCTGGTATTCTGGATGCAAGGATGTTCTGAACCGAGAAGACTTCTGGATTATGCGTTTACAAACAAGGTTCCCAGCAGGCTTCAATTTAAGAAGTGATCTACTGTATGTTTACTGAAATGAACTACGCTCTGTAATTTGTAGTTTGATGAGATATGTAGTGTAATTATATTTTTCTGTAGGTGACGTGTGCTTTTTAGGGGTCTTTCCTGCTCATGATTCAGGTGACAGCTCCATAATGGGCTTTATAATGTTAGTTAAACTAGTCCTGTTTATGTTGTGAACGAGAATTTACACAGTTCAAAACGCGTAGGCTTTCGACTTTCCACTACATTGTATGCAATTATAAATGGTGCCATTAGAAAGTACAACGTATCCTTCAGAAAAAACAAGCTCTCATATGGCTATGTGAACAGAAAAATAAAAAAGTTATGGCTCCAGGAAGGCAGAGAGTAAAAAACAAAAATGCAAAAACAAAGTCGCAAGGCCCTGAACTGGTTCAAGTAACCCTTTGTAGTGCCCCACTGGGGTACCGCAACTTCACGATCCTCCCAGCAGCCGATCAGCTGTTAGAAGAAGCCGGCGCTCCATGAGCCACATGTGAACATGGTAACAACGCAGATGCCTTCAGCTGCCAAGCGCACATGTAACAGGTCAGTCAGTGTCATAGGGACAAATCTGCTGACAGATAACCTGTCCAGTCCTGCTGCTTTATTACAGGCTCCCTCATTATCGAGAGCAGAAAGTGAAAGCCAAGACTTCTATGAGCAGACACTGAATTGCTCCACCTGGGACACTTGCTCCTAGAACTATGCCATAAATCAGATAGGTGTGGGTCCCACTTCTGGCACCCGCTCCTATCTCCAGTATGGGGTCCCTGAAGGGAGCACAGTGCACACTGCACCTGTGCGGTACCCTCTCTATTTATTGCTATGGAACTTCTGAAAATAGGCGAGCATGCCTGCTCAGCTATTCTTTGAAGTCCCACGGTAGTGAACAGAGACCAAGCGGCACAAGTGGTGAATGGATGGCGTCCCTGCCTGTGTAGCTTGCTTTGTCTTCACTTTTGGCTTCCATTCTGGAGATGAGAGCAGGTCTCAGGGCACCCACACCTATTTGACATTTATGACCTATCATAAATTTTACAGGTGGAACAAGCCAAAAGTACAACCCCCATAGTTTAAAAAAAAAAAAAAAAAAAAGCGTCTGCTAGGTGGCTCACCTCGCCTGGCTCAGGTATGGATAATCTCTTCATAAACCACCCCATGAAAGCTTCTCCCCATGTCCGTTATTCTTTAAAACTACTGTGCTTCTAGTATTTTCTGCTCCCCCTGGTTAGAACAGCATGACTCTACTGACAGGTTCCCTTGAACGGAGAATTTTGGTCTAAAATAGTGGACATTCACCTTCCATTACCTTACTTCACTATAACGTCTTCCCTACTCCTCTGAGTGAGTGATACAAGAAAGGATTCTCCTGTTTTTCCCATGTCCAGTGTAAAGGAGACATCATAGCAGCTAGCCCCCACCAGCTCAGAATAAAAGATGGAATCTGCAAAGGGGGAGCTGCTACAAAAGTGTCAAATAATAGCCAGAAGAAATATTGTCATTCCTCATGTACACACACTAGATACCTGAGATCTAGCGCTATTGAAAGTCATAAAGGTCGCTTCTTGCTGCTCGCTGAACCGGTTACATGAGGGAATTGCTCATAAATCATTACAAGTGTATGCAGCGTGCATCCACACAGAATACAGCTCTCCCCCTTGCACTTCAACAGATTATTTCTGCCTTCACACAATCGTTCTCGTGAATAATGCAACATATATAACACATCAATACGCCATTATTCCAGAGGTATCTACAGCTAAAGTAAATGCAGATGTGGCTGCAGTCAATGCTACATCTATGTTTCTAGGAAGCCAGGGATGAAAATCAATGCTGCAATAAAAAATATATGCCATTGACAAGTGATGTGTGGCCTGACCTTCACACATTTACATCAATGCTGTGCTTCCTGCATCATCAAACTGGTTAAATATTATACAGACTGGAGATTTGTCCTTAAAATACTAAAAATGTTCAAGTGGATCGCCACCTAAGGCTCTGGGACACTGTCACTAGTAGTACTAGTAGTTTTTCCACTTTAAAATTAGCTTGCAATACCACTCCTCACCACATGGTGCGCTGTTATAAAGAAACATTTCCAAAACCAGCACAGCTTTCTTTATAACGCTACAGTGCCATCTAGTGGTAGAAACTGTCAGTGCATGCCTTTATCTTTATCTGCTCTTAAATATAATTCTTGCATCATAAAAAGAAAAACCCTGATTTGTACACTATATCATCAGACAACATGGTTTTCCTCCCATGCGGTTCCCCAACCATGTAAACGTATGACATGTCCTCTGAGTCTGGTTAGCCAAAATATGTTTATTGTTATCAGAACAGTTATTTAACCTCTTAATGACCATACTTTTTTATGATTTAGAGCAGGTAGTGCTGGAAGTTCTTTTTGCAGTGTTTTTTTAGGCAATACATTGAGCTGTCTTTTTCAGATTTTTTTTTTTTATTATTTGGGGGAAAATTCCATAAAACGAAAAAAAATTCAAACCAAGGTCTTTATCCTTTAACTCTTTAAAGGGGTATTCTCATCTTAGACAATGGGGGCATATCGCTAGGATATGCCCCCATTGTCTTATAGGTGCGGGTCCCACCGTCTGCTCATGAAACCTGGGGTCCTCCAGGCGCAGCGCACCCCGCTCCGTTCTGGATATAGGTGCGGGTCCCACCGCTGGGACCCGCACCTATATCCAGAACGGAGCGGGGAGCGCTGCGCCTGGAGGACCCCAGGTTTCATGAGCAGACGGTGGGACCCGCACATATAAGACAATGGGGGCATATCCTAGCGATATGCCCCCCATTGTCTAAGATGAGAATACCCCTTTAAATGGTTTCTGTCACCACTTTTGAGCCTATTAAATAGGATGACATTTGCAATGTGCAAATGTCACCTGATGCTATGTAATTTATTTTATTATCACTGCCCCCGTTTTGTGTAATTTAAACATTTATAAATATGGTAATTAGCCTCCTAGGAGCAGGGGGGGGCGTTACCCCTGCACCTAGAGGTTCCGTTTGCCCACCTTCAAAACGCCTCCTTTGTCTTCATTGACAGGGCCAGGCAGCTCGCTCCATCTCCTGCCGGCCCTGTCCGATCCAAATCCCGCGCCTGCGCCGTGTGTCCTTCATTTGGCGCAGTGAGTGCAGCAGGCTGCCAGGCTCCAGGCTTCCTCACTGCGCCGAATGAAGGACACACGGCGCATTTTGGTATAAATACAAGCCGCTCTCCTTTCTGCTCCTACAGTAGAGTACATATGAAAAAAGGAACAACCATTATAAAGGAAATAATCGCACCACCTCATAGAATCCGCCATCACCGGGCTTTAAATCACGTGTCTGCTTGTAAATAATTACTTTGATCTCTTCATTTTTAATATTAATTAAAGGTTATGTTTTATTTTTAATCCCATGTTTCCCATAACAGTAAGGTACAAATAAATTCATACAATATTAAAGGGGTTCTCCAGGAATTAAGAAAATGAAAATACTTAAATATTACTTTATTATAAATATATTCCCAAATACCTTTCATTAGTTATAATGGCTCGTTTTGTCTGGGGAGCGATCATTAGGAGAAATAAAATGGCCGCCGTCCTATTAGCACACACAGAACCTGTCCTAATCACACAGGAGGACAAGTTACTTCACAACACTGAGGTAAAGATCTGCCTCATCCTCCTCTCTGCTCTGTTTGTCAGGGATTATGATCCTGAATACAGATGATAAGATCTTCAGCTGAATCTCTGTAGGAATGGAGTCCATGAAGAGACATGAAGTACAGAGAGGACGGACAGGACAGACTGTGGTAATGGAGACTGCATACAAGAGCTGCTGCTCATTAGCCACATCTGCTCATGAACTCCACTCCTACAGAGATTCAGCTAAAGTTATTATCATCTGTATCATAATCCCTGGCAAGCAGAGCAGAGAGGAGGATGAGGCAGATCTTTACCTCAGTTCTGTGAAGTAACTTGTCCTCCTGTGTGATTACGAGCAGGTTTGGTGTGAACTAATGGGATGGCTGCCATTTTGTTTCCCCTGATGTTAACTCCCTAGACAACATGAGCCATTATAACTAATGAAAGGTATTTGGGAATATATTTATTATAAAAGTAATATTTAAGTATTTTAATTTTTTTAATTCCCGGAGAACCCCTTTAACCTCAGCAGTTGGGATAGGCGGATGGGGGGTTCCAGGAGTCAGACACCCACCACTCTAATTGCTCTATTTCATTTCTTTAGTCGGAAAACCATTGTTAAAAAGAAATATGTGAAGAGTTGTCTTTCCTACCCTAATTGTTCTTCATTCCAATGCTAGCCCTAAAGATCTTTTTCAGACGAGCGAGTGCCACGCTCCTGACTCGCAGCTCAACACCCGTCCTGAACCTTCAGCACTGCCAGGGTCGCATAGCATTATATTGATTTATGATGCTATGTAACCCTTAGAGGTCTGGAATGTACTGGGTAACACTAACATGAATGCTGTCAGTGTTATCCAATACATTCCAGAACTGTAAGGGTTACATAGCATCATAAATCAATATAATGCTATGCGACCCAGTCAGTGCTGAAAGTTAAGGACGGAGCTGCGCTGCGAGTCAGGAGCGTGACACTGGCTCGTCTGAAACCAGCCTAAAGGGACTATGCATTTTGGACAATGCCTTTGGTCATACATCCTATTAAAGGGAACCTGTCAGCTTGTTTTTTGTCATATAACCTGCCTACAGTACCACTGCAATCTGCTCCTGAAGTGTCTCTATTCCCCTTTTACTACCCTGTAAACGTGCCAAAGGTCAACTTTAATCCATGCTCCTGTGTATGCAAATTAGCGGTCTGAAGTCAAGGAGGCCGGCGCTTTCCTCATTGTGGTCAAGCTTTCCCCACCCGAACCCCACTTCCTGTACCCTATTACAGGGAACATCATCCCCTCACCTCTTGAGATAGGGAATGTCAATCAAGGTGCAGGAGGTGGGGGAAAGCTTGACTTGCAGGAGGAAAGCGCCAGCATCGTTGGATTGAAACCGGAAGCGTGGATTGAAGGGGTTGTCCAATCTCAGACATGATGTCATATCTCTAGGACTGTGATGGCTAACCTCCGGCACTCCAGCTGCGGTAAAACTACAACTCCCAAGATGCACACTTGCTTGGCTGTTCTCAGAACTCCATAGAAATGAATGGAGCATGTTGGGAGTCGTAGTTTCACCACAGCTGGAGTGCCGGAGGTTACCTATTAATGCTCTAGTATATGCCTTCAATATTTGATAGGAGCTGGTCCCAGAGGTTGGACCTGCTTTTATCTCCACAACAGGGCCTGCAAAGTATACTGTGCATGTACAGAGTGCTGGTCCATTCACTGCTATGGGAGTTCTGAAAATAGCCGAGCGAGCCTGCTCAGCTACTTTCAAAAGTCCCATAATGGCGAGCGGAGAGTACACTGCGCATGCACGGCCACCTCTCCATTTACCGTTGGCCAGAAGCTACAACCATCTGTAACAGTAACCGGGTACAGGACCCCAACTGAATCGCACAAAAAAAACAAAAGGCAAGGAGTACTCCATATTGTATTTTTGCTCTAGGGCATAGCTGAGGGCCCTGAATGTGAAATCCTCCCCCCTTATTAACACAGAATTTAGTAAAAGAATATTACAGAGGGGCGTGGCCTGACGGGATGTGAAGCGGCAGCTGCAAGCGCGAGCTCCCGCTGTCATTAGTAATTAGCCCGCTCCGTGGGCCATTGAAAGCCGGGAAAAGTGCAGTGGCTGCTGTTGGAGGGGTCTCCCTACCTGCCCAGGTCAGTTTGGTGGCGGTCCCCATGGCCGGAGGAGCGGGAAAAAAGCAAAGGAGGCGGCAGGGGGTGCAGAATGTGTCGCACAAGATGGCGCCGGCACGCTCCATGCAGTGAAGAGGGTTGGCAGAGCGGGGAGTGCACAAGCGGTGGCGCGAGCGCCGGAGGGACCTAGAGCACCTCAGAAGATGCAGGAGCCACCGCAACTTTATAAGGAGGGCGAGTTGCCTCCTGAAGAAGCTGTCAGGCTGAGAGGAGAAGCAGCTTCAGGAGAAGCATCAGATGGGGGGAGTGCAATGGCAGGGGCAGTGGAGGCCGCCATGATGGAGGGGGAAATGCATGTACCCCAGGATGAAGAGCCCACATTAAAGGACGTCTTCAGAGCTGTCGCACAATGTGGAGTGGCGCTGACAGCGTTGCAGCAGCAGATGGGGTCTTTGAAGCAGGAGGTCTCCTTTATAAGGCACGACATACAGAAAGTTAATGAAAGAATGGTGGAGAGCCGTGTCAGTAAGATAAATTACCTCCCCTGACCAGAACGTCCCATATCCATGAGCAACAGATTTCTGCATTGATTGCCAAAGCCGATGATCTGGAAAATCGCCTCAGATGTAACAATGTACGACTCTTAGGGGTCCCTGAAAAAGAAGAAGGACAGGATCCTACGTCCTACTTTGAGAATTGGCTGAAGGAGGTGTTTGGAGCAGACGTGTTGTCCCCATTGTATGCTGTGGAACGGGCGCATCGGGTTCCTACTAGACCGTTGCCACCTGGGGCACCCCCGCGCCCTGTCCTGATTAAATTGCTTCATTATAAAGATCGGGAGGCTATCCTGCGGGCGGCCAGAAATCGCCCTGATATTACTCTCAACGGGCAGAGAATTGCGTTTTTTCAGGACTTTTCCTCGGAGGTCCAAAAGAAGAGGAGCCAGTATGTGGATGTCAAGCGTCGACTTCGTTCCTTGCAGGTGTCCTATTCGATGTTCTACCCGGCGCGACTACGTGTAGCGGCCTTGGGATCTGTTCATTTCTTCACGGCACCGAAAGATGTGGCTGCTTGGATCGACCAACATGAGCGACAACTGCGTCAGGAGGACAGATGAAGGCCTTCCATTTGTTCCAAGTCTGCGCCCTCGGTTTGCACTGAGTGTCTGTTGGGGACGCTGTCCCTCTTGAAGTTCAGCTGTTGGACTACCCACGGAGCATCAGTATCCTTTCATTAATGCGGGTTGTAGTCTCACCTAGATGACATGACTGGTTTTGTTGGATGTCTTTCACATCCGGTTTACAGGAGGACTGGTGCCTCGGCCTGCTAAAGGCTGTTACGCAGGCTAAAAATTCTGTTTTTTTTTTTGTTCTGTTGCTGTTTTTTTTTTCCAGGGGTATTTTTTGGTTTTGTCCCTTCTGATGCTATATATATGTAACATCTACTTTAAATATGGGCATTATGTCGCCATGTGGCCATGTCTACTTAGGAGGTGCATACCCTGCCACGTCCTCAGTCGACCCATGTCTTTAATGTCTCTGTATGGCTAGTGTATTTAATATAGTGAGTTGGAATGTGCGTGGCCTGGGTGATCCGGCAAATCGCTTTGCTGTGTGGATTATCTTCGCCCTCACTTCCCCGCTATCGTGTGTCTGTAGGAGACTCACTTTACAGAGGAGGGAGCATGTGCTTTCCACAGATCGTGGATGAGTCAGGCCTATCACTCGACACTGTCCAGCCACTCTAGGGGGGTCAGCATTCTGGTACATAAATCTATTCCTTTCCAGATGCACTCCTCTAGCATGGACCCTGAAGGTCGCTTTATCTGCTTACACTGTACGATCTTTACACAGGAGTACTTACTAATATCACTATATATACCCCCCCCTTACAGTAGTGTGGCGTTACAAGGCGCCCTAGCATTTATTGATAATCGCCCTGATGTACCTGTTGTTATAGTGGGAGACTTCAATAACACCATCCATCCTTACTGGAATCGATACAGGGGGAGGCAATCAGATGCTGGTAGTCCTGTGTCTACCTTTGGCAGAATGTTGGAGGAACTGTCTCTAAGGCTTCATTCACACGACCGTATTTTGTTTCCGTGTCCGTTCCGGTTTTTTTTTTTTTTTGGACCGTATGTGGAACCATTCATTTCAATGGGTCCGCAAAAAAAACGGAAGGTACTCCGTGTGTATTCCGTTTCCGTATGTCCGTATTTCCGTTCCGCAAAAAAGATAGAACATGTCCTATTCTTGTCCGTTTTGCTGACAAGGATAGGCATTGTTACAATGGATCCGCAAAAAAAACGGAAACACGGATGCCATACGGAACATCATCCGTTTTTTTTGCGGATCCGCAATTTGCGGACCGCAAAACACATACAGTCGTGTGAATGAAGCCTAAGGCCTCTTTCACACGACAGCATTTTTTGCGGGCTCCGATCCGCATTTTTCACATGAAAAATGCGGACCCATTCATTTCTATGGGCCCGCAAAAAATGCGGGCAGCACACCGTGTGCTGTCCGCATCCGTTGCTCCGTTCCGTGGCCCGCAAAAAAAAGTAGAGCATGTCCTATTCTTGTCCGTTTTGCGGACAAGGATAGGCAATGTTACAGTGGATCCGCAAAAAATACGGATGCCATACGGACGCCATCCGTTTTTTTTGCGGATCCGCAATTTGCGGACCGCAAAACACAACGTTCGTGTGAAACAGGCCTTATAGACATGTGGCGTGTCCGTAATCCCACAGTGCGGCAGTTTTCCTGCTATACTGGTTCACATGAGGCCTTATCTCGTATAGATTTGGCTCTGGGATCTGAGTTTGTGAGCAGACAGGTAATAGAAGTGAAATATTTACCTAGGGCTCTGTCAGACCATTCCCCTTTATTCTTGCGGCTGTCGTCCTCCCCTCTGGTGCCCCCTTCTGGACGATTATGGATGTTTAACTCCTGGTTACAGGTGATTGACTGTCCATACATCAGTAATACAGTACAGGAATACTTCAGTCTGAATATAGGCTCTGCAGCCAGTGGGGTGGTGTGGGACGCCATGAAGGCTTGCCTTAGGGGGACGCTCATTCAGGGAATTAGTAGGGTTAAACTTAAAAGTAGGCAATTTGGGGAATTCCTTAGAGACAGAGTAGAGGTCACAGAGTCAAGTTATGTGGAGAAGGGTGACCAGGTGTCGCTGTCTGTCTGGAAGGAGGTTCAGGATGCATATAACTCGCATATGGTGGAAATGGCTAGTACTAAACAATCCTTCCAGAGACAAAGTATTATGATGAGGGGGAGAAGGCAGGTCACCTGCTAGCTCTTGTAGCTAGGGCCCAATCGGCATATGTTTCTGCATTGCGGGGAATGGATGGCGTAGAAGTCTCGGACACTCAATCGATAGTGTCTGTCTTTGGTACCTACTATACTGATCTGTATCGCTCCCGGCTTGTCTGTAGTAGAGACGAGGTGCTATCTTATATACAGGGAATATCTCTACCTGTGCTGTCGGATGCTGATAGGGTATACCTTAATGGTCCGCTACAGTTGTTAGAAATAGAGGAAGCAGTGTCCTGTATGGCTAACAATAAGGCCCCGGGTACTGATGGGCTACCAGTGGAGATATATAAGAGGTTCGGAGATGTTCTGCTGCCCCAGCTGCTGACGGTCTACCAGGAAGCCTCTGAGACAGGTTCACTCCCGGCGTCTATGCAGGAAGCTATTATTATTGTTCTACCTAAGGCCTCTTTCACACGAGCGTCGTGGATTTGTTCAGGATGTGTTGCGGATGCGTTGCGTTAAAAACGTGCGGATTGCATGCGGATGCAATGCGTTGCGTTTTTAACGCACCCCCATTCATTTCTATGGAGCCTGGGCTGCGTGAAAAACGCAGAATATAGAACATGCTGCGTTTTTCACGCAACGCAGAAGTGATGAGTGAAAAAAAACACTCATGTGAAAAGCCCCATTAAAATGAATGGGTCAGGATTCAGTGCAGGTGCAATGCGTTCGCATCACGCATTGCGCCCGCGCGGAAATCTCGCCCGTGTGAAAGGGGCCTAAACCGGGTAAAGATCCCCTCCTCCCAGACTCATACCGGCCCATATCTTTGCTGTCTACAGACATTAAGATATTGGCTAAGATCCTGGCCATGTGCCTCTCGAAGGTTATATCCCCCCTTATTCATGAGGACTAATCGGGATTTTTACCTGACAGGTCTACAGCAATTAATATTAGACGCTTATATCTAAACTTGCAAATTCCAGCAGATAATTCCGGGGATAGGGTCATCTGTTCCCTAGACGCCGCTAAGGCGTTTGATAGTGTGGAGTGGGAGTATCTCTGGGGGGTGTTGGAGAAGTTTGGACTAGGAGACAAGTTTATATCATGGGTCAGATTACTTTATGGCAGGCCTACTGAGAGGGTGCGGGTGAACGGCTGCTTATCTGATGGATTCCAATTGTATCAGGGTACTCGTCAGGGCTGCCCGCTTTCCCCCTTATTGTTCGCTCTTGCCATTGAGCCATTAGCGACCATTATTAGGGGTCATGAGCAGATTACTGGCTTTAGTCGTGGAGGATCCCAGGAGAAAATAGCCCTGTACGCAGATGACGCTTTGTTGTTTTTGGCTGAGGCGAGGACTTCCCTTTCGGTGGTTATGGACGTCATTAGGACCTTTGGACGCTACTCCGGTCTGGTTATAAATTGGAGTAAATCGTCCCTTCTTCCCCTGGATAGAGTAGATGGCTGTGAGGTCTATGTGCAGACGGGATTACAGGTGGTGAGTGAGTTTAAGTACTTAGGGGTGGTGGTCTCCAGGAAACTCACGAAGTATGAGAAATTGAACCTGTCCCCACTTTTAGGTAGATTTAAGCAGAAGTCTCATGCCTGGTCTAAGCTGCCGCTGTCGGTCGTGGGGCGGGTCAATCTTATTGAAATTATTTGGATGCCGCAGCTACTCCTGTGTGGCTGCCCCTTAGATTATTTCACTCCGTTAATAGACTGTTCAGGGAACTCATCTGGCGGGGGCGTCCGGCCCGGCTGCGTCTAGAAACACTGCAGAGGAGTAAGACGGATGGGGGATTGGCCCTTCCGAATCCTTGGGTCTACTTCTTGTCCGCTCAGCTTCAGCACATACAGGGTTGTGAGGAGGGACAGGGGGATCCTCAAATTAAACTATTGTGCAGATTGTTGTCAGTAGCTAACATTTATGAAGCATTGGAGGCAGACAAGCTTAAGGTGTCAGGTCGGGAATTACCCACACTACTCCTATTACATAAGACGTGGTGGAAGGTGAGGGTCCTGCAGGGTATAGCAGGTGTCACTCAATATACCCCAATATGGGACTCCCGGGGGTTGCCACAGATGAGTTCTTTGCAAGGTATGGGGGGATGGTGCCGTAGAGGCATTGCTAGAGTTTGCCAACTTTTGGATA
Source organism: Rhinella marina (assembly GCA_900303285.1). Lineage (NCBI taxonomy): Eukaryota > Metazoa > Chordata > Amphibia > Anura > Bufonidae > Rhinella > Rhinella marina. The sequence continues at coordinate 16,888 of ONZH01000986.1, forward strand.
ATAATCTATTGAAAACGTATGAACGACTTCAGGCAGACTTTGATTTACCAGCGTCTGACTTTTATAGGTACCTGCAGTTGCGCCATGCCTTCCGGGCCGACCACGACGGCAGCCTGACATGCACCATGCAGCAGAATAAAATCATAGCTCTTATAGAACGGAGACGTTCCTCCTCAGGAATTATCTCCCTGCTCTATCAGGCTCTGTTGGATCTGGTTTTGCAGGACTATCCGGTGAGAAGCAGGGAAAGGTGGGAGGCGGAGGTCGGACCTCTGGAAGAAAATCACTGGCAAGAAATATTAACCAGAATCCCGCAGCTGTCACTCAGTGAGGCTCATAGGTTGTCACATTTATACTTAATACACCGGGTTTATAGAACCCCTCAGTTTCTATATGAGATAGGGCTCCGCTCCGATTCCAAATGTCCTCGGTGTAGTGAGGAAGGTGCGGGGATGCTACACATGCTGTGGTCGTGCTTGGCTTTGGAGGGCTTTTGGCACACTGTTATACAACTGATTAACTCTGTATATGCCGTTACGCTGGATGTAACCCCATTTGTCTGTGTATTGGGCTATGTGGAGGATCTGCCAACTACGGAGCCTGGTAAAGTGGCAATAGCTAGAATGCTGTATATGGCTCGCAAATTGATTGCCCAACATTGGCTGGATGAGAGTAGCCCTAGTAGAACTGAATATATAGCCAAGATTAACTGGTTACTTAATTTGGAGAGGGGGGTGTACAGGAAGAGGGGAGCCTTGTCTAAATTTGATAAGTTATGGTCTCCTTGGATTGATTCCTCTGGACTGGCATCTAGGGAATTGCAGAGATATAGACTGGGTCTGGTCGGTGTGAGGGAGTTTCGAGTGTCCCCTGTTATGATTGCCTGGCTGCGTGATTGGCGATTCTCTGAATATTATGTGGGACACAAATGTTTCATTGTAGAGAACTGTACTTACCATTTAGTGTGCTTACTATGCTGGAGACATGTGTTTCATGACTGTACGTTAAAGGAGGGTGGGGTGGGAAACCACTGTGTATATATTCATGTGGTGACGATGTGTATATGTCTTTTTATTACTTTGTCGATGATTAATATGCTGGATTGGAGCAGAAGGACTGCATCATGGGACTCAGGGATGGGGTGGTGGGTCTTGGGGTTTTTCTTTTTGTTGTTGTAAAAAATTTAAAACGTCAATAAAAATGACTTAATTAAAAAAAAAAAAAGAATATTACAAATCACACGACCCCTGTAATAGATACCGATTCCCAATACAGACCACGGTTGAGTTGCTCATCTAGCATTTCTGTGCAATGCTTTATTTTCCTTTTAATGAGTAGCAGTCACTCAGCAATCATTAAATGTTTGGAGCAAAGCTGTAGTACCAGAAGTAGCCTCAAGGATGAGAGAGTGCTGTGTTGGTTACTACGGTGATGGCCCCTTCGTCCTGTGCATAGGTCAATCATATTATATCCTGTAGTGATGCTGAGCCAAAGTCAATAGTTCTTACTAGAACAGCAGGGTTGGCATCCATGTTTTTCTTTTGTACTTCACCTCTGATTTGTCTACTGTAGACCAAAGGTCAGCCATTTCCAGCACTCCAGCTGTTGTCAAACTACTACCCCAGCATGCACACTTGCTCAGCTGTTCATGCAAATCCCATAGAAGAGAACAGAGCATGCTGAGAGTTGTAGTTTCACAACAGCTAGAGCGCCGGAGGTTGCTGACCCCTTCTGTAGAGTGAAGACGAGGCCTTCCTCTCGATCCTGCGCTGTAGTGTCAGAGGGGAGGAAACGCTGTGTCCAGGAGTCTTTATTAGCAGATGACATAACGTACAATTCCTTTCCCTCGCAGCTCCCGGATCCGGTGACAGTGCCTCATGATGCTCAGCATCCCGTGAAATCTCTTATCAACCTTGACTTGGGTGAATTCCTTGATATCTTGTTCGACAATAAAGAACAGGCCTAAGGGGAGAAGAATGAGGAGCCATCAATGTGATACTTCTATAGAGCGTGGTCAGTAAATGTAATATTTAAAGGTGTTGTCTCATAATAGATAATGGAGGCATATTGCTAGGATATGCCGCTATCGTCTGATAGGTGCGGGCCCACCTCTGGGACCCGCACCGACACAGAGAATGGAGTGGGGTAAGTAGTGGAGGGTGCTCTGTGCATGCGCACCTGCCCTCAATTCATCTCTACTGGCTCGGCTATTTCCGGCGGCCCCACAGAAATAAATGGGGAGAGGGGGCCGCGCTATGCGCAGTACACTCCCATTCACTTGTATGGGAGCAGCGCTTGGTGGTGGCCGGACCCCGGCGGGTCCCCAGCCATAGCTCTCCCCGCTCTGTTCTCTTTGTAGCTGCAGGTCCCAGAGGTGGGACACGTACCTATCCGACAATGGGGGCATATTCTAGTGATATAGTACTTGTGATTCATAGATGGGAAAAAAGAATTACCAATTAGGGGAACTTTACTATGTCCCCAACCAGAGCAGATCCCCTCCTAATCTTTAGAGAATTCCTCAACAATGACTATAATACCTGATGATGAGGTCAGGTGTATTTTATTCCATAACCCCCCTTTAGGTATCTTCTAATAGATCACACTGGGCTCACAGTGATTTCTGTACCTCCCATTACTTTTAATTTTTACCAAGCTCTTAGAATCGTACTACACTTCTCCTATTTCCCTCTTAGTACACTATTGTGTTCATAACCCTATTTCTCTACAACGAGCCTGCCTGCTGAGGCTGCTGTAATCACAGCGCTAATTGAAGTGAACAGAGCTTTTCACATGGTGTTTTTTCTTACGGCCACGGAATAGCAGCTGTCAAAAGATAGGACTAGTGATGAGCAAAGCGATCTTCGGATGCTACATCCAAAGTTGCTTCGTTCCAAACTTTGGAATAATACTGCACGGAGATCTGTGAAGTTAGTTATTGTGTGACTTCGTTGAATTACTTCAGGTAGTCGATTTTTAAAGTGGAAAACCGAACTCTGCTTCGGTTCCGAGCAGCTTCACGAATAACTAACTTCGGCTGATCGGAGCCCATACATTCTAATACTGTACAGAGACGGATCTCCGTACAGTATTAATCCGAAGTTTTGAACGAAGCGACTTTGGATGTAGCATGCGAAGCTCACTTTGCTCATCACTAGATAGGACATGTTTTCACGGCCAGGCGGACCTCATTGAAATCAAATGGGAGTGCACCTGTCTCATAGTCCTTAAAAACGTGTACAATAGTTGAAAAAATGGCCTTTTAGGGGTTAAAATAAAATAAGAAAATTACTCATGTCATCCATTTGACACGCATAGACAGATGCTGCTCACGCTGATGGTGAAGGACCTGCGCTCCCAGTATGATGACGTCACAATGTGCTCCCAGTGTGGTTACATCATCAAGCTGGGAGCGCAGGTCCTTCTGCATCAAGTGAGGAGCGGCTGTCTGTGCGCGTGCAAATGGGTCAGGTGAGTACAGTAATTTTTTTTTTTTTTTTTTTAACACAAGCAGAACTGGGGAGAGGGGCATTATTAGTACTGGGGGGCGACTAACTTCAGAGATCAGCAACTTTTTGACAACCTGTTTCAATGGGGTAAATTTACTTATAATTTGGAGGCTGAAATAATTTAAAGGGGTTGTCTCACGTCAGTAAGTGACATTTATCATGTAGAGAAAGTTAATACAAGGCACTTACTAATGTATTGTGATTGTCCATATTGCTTCCTTTGCTGGCTGGATTCATTTTCCCATCACATAATACACTGCTCGTTTCCATGGTTACGACCACCCTGCAATCCATCAGTGGTGGTCGTGCTTGCACACTATAGGAAAAAGCACCAGCCTATGTGCGCTCCCATGGTCCTGGCCACCAGAGAGGCTGGCACTTTTGCCTATACTGTGTAAGCACGACCACCACTGATGGATTGCAGGGTGGTCTGTAACCATGGAAACGAGCAGTGTATAATGTGATGGAAAAATGAACCCAGCCAGCACAGGAAGCAATATGGACAATCACAGTACATTAGGAAGTGTCTTGTATTAACTTTCTCTACGTGATAAATACCACTTACTGAAGTGAGACAACCCCTTTAATACAGCTCTCCACTTTAGCCTCCAGTTATCCATCGATCATATCAAAATACGGCAATATTGGCTAAGCACTAGTTAAAGGATTTGTCCATCTCAAGTCGTCAACTGTGAATAAGTGCCAGGCATCCATAGAGTATATCTATATATTATATACCTTTTGTGTCTGGCATCTCCTCCTCCTTAAAGCGTCCCAGCTGCTTCCTGGCTACGTTGTTCAGCGTCTTAAGAGGTTGATGTACAATCTTGTATTTGCCTACCACGGCCTTGTTGACCTCTTCGATGAAGTGATTGATCTGCTCGTATGTCAGGCGGTTTTTCATATACCTGTGTAAAGAACATTGAGGAACGGTTTTGCGGATTATGTCTTACCATTATCGTGCCGAGAGGGTCCTCGAATACATTCTATAAAATTCAGATCAGTCTTCTGCTCTGGCCCCAGCCATGCTTATAGGAGTCAGTGAGGCTGAGATCTATGGCGCTGTATGCAGGGTCTTTTCAATGAAATCACTGCAGAACCTGACCACAGAAACCACATATCCTGCAAACAGCACCATAAATCTGATCTACCTTTATCCCCCTATGCGTATGACTTAGGGACAGGGCGGTGATTGTGGTCAACTGCTCTAAAACTTGAGTTTGTACAGAGGGGAAATGAACGGACATGAATGATTGCAACCAATATGTGGAAGTGATATGAATGCACCTCCGATACGGTTTCTAATTATGTCAGTTACTGCTCTCTATCTCTGCCCCCCTTTCTTTATACTGCAGCTCTACTTGCTCAGATTGACTTCTGTATACAAGCATATCCCCACCTGTGAGAAAAGAGATGAGAAGCCTTGGTTATATGGAAATTAAAGGGGTTTTCTCGAGATATTTTAAAGGTCAGCAGTATCTGATTGGTGGGTGTCTGACACCCGGGACCCCCACCAATCAGCTGTTTGAGAAAGCAGTAGTGCTGTGGCTATCTCTGTGCTCAAGCACAGTGCCATACATTGAATAGCAGCTGTCCTTGGTATCGCAGCCCACTTCAATGGAGCTGAGCTGTGCCTAGGTCATATGACGGGTGACCGTGATGTCACTTGGCTTAGGGAAAACCCAGAGAAGGCCGCAGTGGTACTTCGAGCACCAGTGCCTTCTCAAACCGCTGTTTGGTGGTGTCGAACATCATATACTAATGACCTATCCAGAGCGTAGCTCAATAGTTAAAGGGGTATTCCCATCTGAGACAATGGGGGCTGAGAACGGAGCAGGGAAGGTAAAGGCCGGAGCACCCCGGAATTTCCGGGGGCCGGCAACCACCAAGCGTTCTCCCCATAGTAGTGAATGGATGCGCTCCATGCTCGCGTCCACCGCTCCCATTCATTTCGATGGGGCCGACGGAAATAGGCAAGCCAGTGCACCTATTAGACAATGGCAAAACCCTTTAATATGGATGACCTAACCACGGGATAGATCATTAGTATCTGATCGGTGGGGGTCTGACTCCTGCAGCCCTGAAAATCAGCTGACACTGCAGAGCTTTCGTGAGCGTTGCAGCTTCTTCCTAGCCCATGTGGCGTCACGTGGCCTATGCTCAACTCAGTCTCATTTAAAGAACTCCCACAAAAAAATTTTATTCCATGTCCTGCTAGAAATGTACATGATGTAATCTGTAGTGAATGTCACTTTCTTACCAGTGTCTGTATTTTTGACTTATATCATCCTGAAGTTTCTTATCTGTGTCATGTGACTAGGAATTAGACCCACCAACTCACACAGAGACTTATGTGTGGACAGGAAGTCTAATTCTCTATGTATTCCTATGGGAGCCTCACTTTCAGTCTCATAGGAATGAATAGAGCAGTGACTGGCTTCCTGTCCTGGGTCAGTTGGAGGTCAGGGAGTTGGTCACATGACCCAGCTACAATAAGAAGAGAGGGGATAACTCACAATTACATTCTCTGATAAGAAAATGACATTCACTACAGATTATATCAGGCACCTTTCTAACAGGTCAGAGAATAAAAATTTTTGCGGGAGTTCTTCTTTAAGTGATATGCCCCCATTGTCTGAGCTGAGAAAACCCCCTTTAAATTCACGGGGTATAATACATAGTAACATAGTTTAGAATGGGATTTTAAATTTCGACTTACGCAGGCACATTGGCAAATTCTTGCACTGTAATCAGCTCCATTTCTTTAATGTGCTTTCCTTTGGCAGGTTTCTTTTGCGGCTCTGGAGCGACGACCTTCACCTCCGCCGGAGGCTCCTCACCTGGACCTGGATTACTGGGAGACAAAAGATGAATATTCAGAGGCTGAAGAGGGGACAGCCGGGATCAGTCCATTCTGCCGCACGTATGTCCGAACACGGATTTGTCTACATGATGCTGAATTCCATGGAACGGGGTCTGTGCACAGAGCAGCTCTCGGCAGTGGACGATTAGTAAAGACTGGAGGGCACGATGCCAGCTGATCAGAACCGCGTTATAAAAGAAACAGAAGAATTGTGGCTCTCCTACTGCAGACTGCTTACCGGGCGTGGGGGCCACTAATGGGCAGGGTACATGCATGGGGTAGAACATTTTCCAGTCACTTGACATGTAATTCATTTTAATTATACTTTTTCCTTTAGATTTTTTAACCATTCCAATAACTGCATTTTAATGGGGTTTTATAGGAGTAGAATATTGATATCTGTTTGGTGGGGTCCGACACTCAGCATCTCCACCGATCTGCTGCTTGAAGAGGCTGCAGCACTCAGGTGAGCACTATGGCCTCCTCACAGCTTTCTAAGCACAGCGCCATCCATCATATAGTGGCCGTGCTTGGTATTGCAGCCCAAGCCCATTCACTCGAAAGGGACTGAGCTGCGCCTAGGCCATGTACTCAACATGACGTCACAGGCATAGGAAGAAGCCTCAGCACTCCCTGGAGCCCCACAGCCTCTTCAAACAGCTGATCTCCACCTATAAGATACTGATGACCTATCCTGAGGACAGACCATCAATATTTTACTCCCCGAAAACCCCTTTAAAATTGATCCTCAGGATGAGCCATCAATATCTGATTGCGCAGCGGTCCCAAACCCTGCACCCCGCCGATCAGCTATTTCAGGGCAGCTCTGATGCCAGAACTAAGCATCTCCGTCCATGTTGTAGTGGACAGAGCTGGTATCCGGAGCGCCTCTCCCATGGAAGTGAATGGGAGCAACACTGCAGTAACCAGTTTTATTCACGGTCCACTCTAGTGTTGACTTCCAGTGCCAGAGCCGATTGTTGAGGGTGCTGGGTGTCGAACCCCCCACCAATCAGATATCCTGAAAATAGGCTATCAGTTTAAAAAGAGTGGACAACCCCTTTAAGCCAGGTGCCTGATCACAGCGCTGCTGCCTGTCCCCAGTGGTGGTCACATGACCGATCACAATATCTAACTAGAGCAGTAAAGGCTAACCTCCGGCACTACAGCTGTGGTGAAACTACGACTCCCAGCATGCTCCATTCATTTCTATGGAGTTCCGAGAACAGCCAAGCAAGGGGGCATCTTGGGAGTCGTAGTTTTACCACAGCTGGAGTGCCGGAGGTTAGCCATCACTAAACTAGACCCTTAAAGGGGTTGTCTCACATCAGCAAATAGCATTTATCATGTAGAGAAAGTTAATACAAGGCACTTACTAATGTATTGTGATTGTCCATATTGCTTCCTTCGCTGGCTGGATTCATTTTTCCATCACATTATAGACTGCTTGTTTCCACCCTGTTATCCAGCGTGTGGTGGCCATGCCTGCACGCAATAAGAAAAAGCAAAAGCCTATGTGCACTCCCCCGGTCACTAGAGAGGCACGACCACCGCTGATGATTTCAAGGGTGGTCGTAACCATGGAGACGAGCAGCATATAAAGTGATGGAAAAATGAATCAAGCCAGCAAAGGAAGCAATAGTCTGACACTATTCAAGGACTTGATTATACCTGTTGGGACATTTCTTGGGAAGATGAGGAGGAACATTGTCACACAGATGAGACGCTTCCTTGACATCTCTCTCTAGAGTCAGCTGCAGCTCCTGAAGAACGAAGAAGATCTGACATGAATAACTGTTATACTCCACTCACAGCTAAACCTTATCAGACCACCTTCCAAGATGTGCGCTCAACCCCCTAGAAAACAGGACAAGCAGCAGCTATCCGGGCAATTACCCTGCAGCAACCGTGTAGTATTACATGGAGGCCATTCAGATAAATGGTTGTCCATGTAATACAAAGTCGGCTCCAGTCTGCCAGAGGAGCCTCCTGCCTCAAAGAGGGGACCTCACACATGGACCACCTTGTGACTTACACATGCCCTTCTCTTCATCACTCTACCTCTCCTGTCACGTCTGTTTTAGTCACTACTTACATTCCCCATGTAATAACTCTGGAGTCTCTTTCCTTATAACTATACGTTGCGTCATCCCTCTTTTATTCCTACTAGAAGCTTAAGAAAAAATAGCTACAGTCTCCTACACAGTCTGACACCATCCAATCCATGCTGCCAGTGTCAGATTGTGAAGACAACCCCCCCCCCCCCCTCAACTGGTAACACCCAGCTGGACCTTTATTGCAGGCTGCTGGCAATTCAGTCGCAAAAATTTAGTAGGAATAATGGTGGAATTTTAAACAAATGCTCCAGAATGGTTATTATATGGGGGGATGCAAGTGGTTACTAAAACAGACATGTCAGGAGAGGGGACGGGTCCTCTTTAAAGTAATTTAGGCTATGGATGGCTATGAATGCTGCTCGGCGCAGAATGAAGAGCAGCGGTGGATCGGTGAGTGTAATCTTTTACCCTGTTTGTATCGCACTGCTGCACTTTTTATATGGCTGGAAAACCGCTCCAACTCCCTCTAAATGTACATTTATCTTAGTCCAGGGGCTGAAACAATTACTGGATTGAATTGAGTAATTCGACGCAAAAAAAAAAATCCTCAATGCAAATTTTTTGCATCAAGGATTCGTTTGTGTCATGTGACCACGGAGCAGGAGTGAAGCTCTTGCTACTACTCACCACTCTGTGATCACTCGCCGGTCCGCTCGCTGCACTAGATCCTGACATATCGTCAGGACATGGTGCATGTAAGCGCGCATTATGACCTGACGTCAGGACGATGGAGAAGAAGACAGAGGAGTAGTGGAGCGGCGCCCCTACAGGAAAGGTAAGTATTAAAGGGCTGCTGGAGACTAGGAGCCGAGATGGTGGCAGTGGGGGAGCTGAGGGCACGCTGGCATCGGAGGGGATGAAAGCACAGAGGACTCATGGCATTGGAGGTTGATGGCACTGGGGGGAGATGATGGCACAGAGGACTGATGACAATGAGTGGGGGCTGATGGCAACGGGGGAGAGCTGATAGCACATAGAGCTGATGGCATGGGGGGGTGATGGCACTGGGGGGAGCTGATGGCACTGGGGGGAGCTGATGACATTTTATTAAGGAAAACTTTCTATTTTTATTAGTTTTTTTATTAGTACTCGATTAATCGTTAAATTATGTGATTACTAAAATAATTAATAGCTGCAGCCCTACTCTGCTGTATATGATATTTTCAGATTCTGCCCCCTCCCTCTCCACACAGGTCGACTCTTGCCCACAGGGGTGCACCACTAATGAGGCGAGGTGAGGCGAATGCCTCAGGCAGCACCAGGTAGGGGCAAGAGGGGGGATTATCTGTTTCTGCAGTATAGTATTGGGAGATACAGTGGGCACAGTATATGGTGCTGTATTACCCTGTATGTAATGTATGTCTTTAACAGTAAGGCTGGAGGGAAGGGGTTAGGTTAAGAAATTGGTATTGGGGGGTTAGGGCACAGTTTTCGCCTCAGGCAGCAATAAGGCTAGGTGCCCCCCTGCTTGCTTGCCCAGCAATGGGCACGACGCTCAGGGTGCCGCACTTTATCCACAACAGACACAGACAGAACATTCATGGAAGATCCGGCAGCGAATAGTGTGGTAGTCACCGACTACAGGGACTCCATCTCTCTCCATCTTACCTTCAAGGACTTTGCGATCGCTTCCTGCCTCTGAACTTCTGTCTCCACTTTATTAAGCAGCTCACACAGGAGATGCAGCTCATAGGCCACTTTACTGACCACAGTATTCAAGGAGGGGTCCTGACCTGTGGAGAAAGAGACATGAAGACACCCACTGTCCATAAGCCCTGTAATGTCATAGGGTCCCACCAATTTATGAGCCAAATTGGAGAGCTCCTCTGAATGGCCGCCATGTAAGACCATCCTTCTCCAGGCAGGTTGTGGCTTCTCCTTGCAAAATCAGCAAGAGGGGCCTGGGGCGAACAGTGGGGTAAGAAGAGCTGTAACGCACGGCTGAAGAAAGTTGGGGTGTGACACCAGCACCCGCTTACAGATAACACAGACACGCCCCATCTGACCCCGCGGGCACTCACCAATGTGCCGAAGCTGCAGCGTCTTCTTGATTTTAGATATCTTTGAGTTGACGTGAGAACACAAATCGTCCAGCTCCGGGCCGTCCATCCCTCACCGAAACCCTGGGGAAAGAATATGACAGCAATCAGGAACATGGCGAGATGCTCAGGGAATCCTGACAGCAAATCCTGTGGCCGGTTCTGCGGGAGAACTGTGAGTGACTCCATGGTGAGAACACTCTGGCACACCATTAGGAGCAAACACTGTGGGGGTACTGTGATTTTTCTGTTATGAGGGCACCATGACAAGCAGTGCTGCTCCCACAGTTATAGGAGTACTGTGGCTATTACACTGTTATGGGGCACTCTGCCAGGTTCTGTCAGGCACTGCAGCTAGCTTTATTATACAGCAATATGACAAGCTTTATTATGGGGGCTCTCTGGCATCAAAATTGGGGGTTAGATCACATGGGCAGTCAGGACCCCTTATAACAGGGGTGCACAACGTTTTCTGGGTGGGGGCCACATTGTCCGACTGAACCAACGTCAAGGGCCGAAAATAAAATTTAAAGGGGTATTACCAACTGAAATACTGTATTTATGGCAGATTGAACACAGTGTATACCATTAATGTCTAGTTACAGTTCCAGGAGTCCCATCTAATGGGAGAAATACATGAAAAATGCATGTGAGCAGCCACAAAACATGGACATACATGTCTGTTACCAGATGGATGGGGCCACACAGAATGGTATCAAGGGCGCATGTTGCCCCCGGGCCGCAGGTTGTGCACCCCTGCCTTATAACAATGGGTGGGGATGGGGCATTAGGGTATGATATGACGTCATACTGCAATGTCTCTGCTGTAAACACACCGCCATGAAAGCACACCAAACAAATCACCTTGCGCCAACATATACATCGCTCACCCCCTCCCCTATGTCCCCGCAAAGCGCAAATAAACCAGTAGTCACCGACCTGACAGCAACTTCCAAACGATTCAAATACAACCGCCGAGCGCTCCGCTGACGTCATATCCATCAGCCAATCAAAAGCGCTTTAACGCTAGAGCTCAAACATCACTCCCACAAATGTCCCCATACATTCAGTACACAGACGGCGGTCGGCCATATTTGTGAAGACCAAGGTGTAACCTCACACCGGGAAAGCACCTTCTGTAAGACGCGGGCATGTGGAAAACAGGTGCGAAAACGACTATGTAGTATAGCGGCCATGTTGTGCTTGTCTAAACCTATGCATGTTTGTTTTTCCCTTTACTTCAAAGAGTTTACCTACTGGGGTCCATTGCTTTAAAAGACTCCTCACCTGACATTAGCTGTTGGCTGCACTTTTTAAAAGTCATGGGGCCAATTTATAAATCTGCCTTAAAAAAACTCCATCCTTGTTGCCTATGGCAACCAATCACAGCTCAGCTTTCCACTTGCAAGAGCATTCTAAAGAATGAAAGCTGCACTGTGATTGGTTGGTATGGGCGACAAAGACTTTTTTTTTTTTTTTTGGATGGTTCCAGAAAGCTGCCAGTAAGGTGGACCTTATTAAGGCTGGTGTTTCTTACGCCAGTCTTAAAGGGGATGTCCAAAATAATTAAAACCCTCCAATTGCCTAAAGTATAAACTTACGTTCTATCAACCTCTTTTTCCATGGAGCTAATCCAGACCCCTGCAGCAGGAGGACGGAGACAGCGGTGAAAATACTGTGATTTTATACTTTAGGCAGTTGGAGTCATTTTTGAGATTTTTTTTTTATTATTTCGGACAACCTCTTTTAATAATGTAGTATGTGCCAAATTCTAGCAGTTTATATGTCCGAAAAGCAAATCTTTGGCAGTTATGACTTGGCTGAGATGTCACAGGTGACTATTGGCTGCAGCCTCCGTCGCCAGATGTTTTGATCCGCAGCAGCGGCCGTGCAGGGATCCCGAGTGATGCAAGTATGATCTATAGGAGGGACACGGGTATTGTGGGGGTCATTTTTAGAAGTGTGTTACCCCTTTAAAGGGGTATTCTCATTGTGTACAATGGGGGCATATCGCTAGGATATGCCCCCATTGTACAAGATGAGAATGCCCCTTTAAAGATTGAGGGGATTTGCACCTGAAAAGTGGTGTTTTTAAAAAATTTTGCATCTCCCACTTTTATGCGCGCCCTCGCCACTTTTTCAGAAAGGGGGGCATGGCCAGCCACCCCTTCTTAGTTTACACCAGGTTTATCTTCAAGAAGCCAGAAATCTATGCAGCTTCTGATGTGTTGCTGTCGCACGCAGTTTTGTCAGTTTTATCTACATTAATTTGGGGTTTTTTAGACGTAGGGCGACGACATCTGTTCCACCCAGCGGGCAAACTGAGCTTACTTTTGGAACATTGACAGTATCACCATCTACTTGAAATACTTCGTTGTGGTTATTTTGCCCCACAGTTGCATATAGAAGAACAGTTTATTCTTTGATGCCAATTGCAGTCGTAACTGTATTGAGGTAATAAATTTAGGTATTTCCCAGCGGGCGTGGGTTGCCTGACCATTTGAGAGGGCCTCCTGTTTCTGCTGACTCTCCGCTTCGGTTCAGTTCTGACCATCTGCTACCAAAAACTTACCGTGGTCACCATCACTGGTTGTCATTCCTGGGTACATCCTTAGGATGGATAGCCATAACAAAAAAAAAAAAAAAGACCAGAAAGGCACCTGAAAAGAAATCCATGATGGCGCATGAGCAGACATGCCTGTATGTGAAGACCGTTCAGCCTCCATACAGCAAGCCGCGGTGGTGAAGCTGGAGAAACAAGCCCAATCTAGCCCCACTGAGCAAGGGGTCACATCGACGGCAATTGATGATACCTGATGAATTGGGACAGGATTCTAATACCATACCTCCTAACTTTGGAAATGAAGAAAGAGGGACAAATTGTGCGCCACTGCAAATTTTTTCTGCACTAGGCCACGCCTCTAACTCCGCCCAAAAAATAACTATACACCTAATCCCACCCAGTCCCCTTACTGCCCCACATATTAATTATTTCCCAGTTATGTGCCCCCATCAATATGCCCTGTTAATTGCCCCCATTAATATGCCGTTATGTACCCCCATTAATATGCCCAGTTATGTGCCCCCATTAATATGCCCAGTTATTTGCCCCCAGAAATATGCCCCGTTATGTACCCCCAGTAATATTCCTAGCTGTGCCCCCCAGTAATATGTTGTGCCCCCCAGTAATATGCCCACATTGTGCCCCCAGTAATCCCCAGTGCCCCAGTATATGCCCACATTGTGTCCCCCAGTAATATGCCCACATTGTGCCCCCCAGTAATATGTTGTGCCCCCAGTAATATGTAATATGCCCACCCCATTGTGCCCCCAGTAATATGCCCCATATATGTGCTCCCCAGTTTGTTGTTCCCCCAGTAATATGCCCACATTGTGCCCCCCCAGTAATATGTTTGTGCCCCCAGTAATATGCCCATATTGTTGTTGTGCCCACACCCCCCAGTAATATGTTGTGCCCCCATATTGTGCAATCACAGAAAGTTAAAAAAATAAACCCCATATACTTACCTTCTTCCTTGTAGCAGCATCACCAGCAGGACATCGTCTGCTCTAGTCTGGAGGGGGCAGAGCCAAGGCTGACTGTCGGCCGGCCCCGCCCCCCACCCAGACCAAAGGTATGGAAAGCCAGCAGGAGGTACGGGAGGGATGTTGGATTAAGCAGACAGCTGCCAGAAACCGGGACATAGCTCCCCCATACCGGGACACCAGGACAGCCACTGCAATCCGGGACTGCCCCGCTGGATCGGGGATGGTTGGGAGGTATGTAATACTGATGTGAAGTCCTGTGGGGAGAAGAATACATGCAGGACTCTGATTCAGAGGAACCCACTTTGAAGATGCTATGTATGCTATTACTAAGTGTGGCAGATCACTAAGGTGGCTTAAAGGAGGACATAGCTATTGTGCTCAACGACTTTAAAAAGCAGGAGGAGTGCACCACGACCCTGGAGGATCAGATAGGGAGATATGGAGGATGCCATAGCCCCACTGCAAAGAGATGTTTTTGAATCATGGAAGGAGGTTGGAGGCTGTTGCAGCTAAACAGGACAACTTAGAGAATCGGCTACGCCGCAACAATGTGAGGATGATGGGAGTACCAGAGAAAGTAGAGCAGGAGGACCCCACTGAATATTTCGAAACATCACTGAAGAACATGTTTGGTGTGGGTTTTTTGACCCCCTGTTTTCAGTGGAACAAGCTCATAGGGTTCCCACCCGAC
>ONZH01000987.1:0-15255 GCA_900303285.1 Rhinella marina
GAACCTTCACCAGGTCACCCAGAATGTTCCTACCAACCTCATCCACCGGGAGGACTTTCTGCTGCGTTGAAACTAAACACCGTGCATTCCAAGTGTAAAATCTAACCACTATACTAACTAAAAAAGCCGTGCACAGGTCCCTTCTACCCAGGCCTTTGAATGCTACATAGCCCCACTCCGCGTAAGTGAGGCTGGCTAACCGAGGCCAGCCAATGGAAGCCCCCACCTGCTTGTACACCTCTGTGTTAAAGGGACAATGAAGTAGGAAGTGCTCCATACTTTCCAGTATGTTGCCACACTCCTCCCGGGGACAACCCCTTTCATCAGAGTTCCTGTGCTTCAAATTATCCCTCACATACAGTTTCCCATGGAAGCAGCGCCAAGCCAAGTCCCAAAACTTCAAGGGGATCCTTGCCGAATTTAACAACTGTAACCCCGCATCTAGATCCCGACTTGGGCAATCCTTGAGGGCCAGGGGCTTTTGGAAGCAAGTCAACAAGACCTTCTCATCAAGGGATCTCCTTGACAGAGCCTTGATCTCCCTCACCTCCAAACCCCACTGGTGGATCACCTTCAGAACCAGTGCAACACAAGCCGGGAGATGCCCATGAGACGTACGCAAGTCCTTCACTTGCCCTCCTGTCTCCCATTCCTGGAAGAAAGGCCGGAACCAACCCTTACAGGAGACTACCCACGGAGAAGCCCTCTCCAACCAGAGGTTTGCTATGTTTGCTTTAATAAAGGTGTTTACCAGAAACACCACGGGGTTGACCATACACAACCCCCCTAGTCTTCTCGTGCTGTATGTCTCTCCCTCTTAACTAGGTTCAGCCTGTTCCCCCATAACATCTGGAAGAACACGCTGTAGACCCGAGTCCAGAGAGGTTCTGGCAAGATACATACACTGCCCAAGTAGATGAGTAACGGAAGCAGGTAAGTTTTGATCAGGCTGACCCTTTCCCTGAGGGTCAAGGACCAACCCTTCCACTGATCCACCTTCTGAGTGGCGATCTTAAGCCTACCCTCCCAGATTTGCTTGGGATAATCCCCTTGGCCAAAATGGACGCCTAGAACTTTTGCTGATGACTGAGGCTCTGGAAGGGTGTCCTCCCCTCCCAGCCAGAGACTTTCACATTTGTCCCAGTTGATCATGGACCCTGATGCCTCCGATTAGCTGTCAACCTCACATACTCCGCCTCCTCTCTCGAGGACACAAAGACAGTGATGTTGCATATGCTACCACTCTCAGAGTGGCTTCTGGCTCTGCCAGATCCATCCCGACTCCCGCCAACGGCCCACAATCAATCCTCCTAAGGAAAGGATCGATTGTGAACACGTATAAAAGTGGACTCAAAGGACAACCCTGGCGGACACCAGACCCGACCTCAAAAGAGCGGCCAGACCAACCGTTCACCAACGGGAAACTCTCTGCCCCTGCATATAAGGTCTTTAACCAATCAACAAACCCTCCCGGCAGGCCATATCTCAGAAGGACAGACCAGAGGTACTCATGATCAACCCGATCAAATGCTTTTGCCTGATCCAGGGACAGCATGTACCCCTTCCAGTGACCTGCCCTACTCTGCTCCACTGCCTCCCGGACATTGAGTATGGCACTAAAAGTGCTATGGCCTGGGACTGACCAATGCTGGGCCCCTTAAAGGAGCCGGGGTGCAAATCTGACCAACCGATTAAACAGTATCTTGGCCAGACTCTTTCTGTCAGTGTTGAGAAGCGCTATGGGACGCCAATTCTCAACAAGACTCGGGTCTCTACCCTTTGATAGAAGGATCAGAGCTGACCTCCTCATTGACTTTGGCAGAGTGCCCGAGGAAAGACACTCATTATAGACCTCAGTCAAGAAGGGAACCAAGGCGTCCTTAAAGATCCTATAAAACTCGGACGTTAAGCCGTCCGGCCCTGGCGATTTCTTGAGGGATAGCCCTTCAATCGCCAGGCTAAGTTCCTCTTCTCTGATCTCTTCTATCAAAACATTAAGGTTGAGGTCTACTCCTGACACAGGGACGGTTTCAGCCAGGAAAGCCGACATCCTGCCCCGATCTAGATCCTTCCTTCCCAGGAGGCACGAGTAAAAGGATCTGACGACTTCCAGGATCCCTGAACTGGACCTCTCCAGGGATCCCGTACCATCAACCAGTCCTGTTACCAACTTACTATTCACTGACATCTTACAGTTTCTGTAAGGGTCGGGCGAGCGGTACTTCCTCAAATCCCTCTCAAAAACCAAAGAGGTGTGCCTATCATACTGGTGCCTCCTGAGCAAGGATTTCACTCTGGAGATAGCCTCATGGCTACCTCCAGTCGAGACCAGATGCTTGAGTTTCTTCCTCAGACCCTGGTACAGGCGATACCAGTCCAGGGCTCTGAGGCTCAAGAGCTGTCGGTAGAACTTTGCCACCCTACTTTTGAACATCTCCCACCACTCTGACTTAGTGCTGCCTGGTCCTGAAAGAAGTCCTCGAAGGATTGTCTCACCTCTGCCTCTTCCATGAGAGCCGAATTTAGCTTCCAGTAACCTCTACCCATTTGGGTAGACTCTGCAACATTCAAAGAAAACATAATTAAACAGTGATCGGAGAATTCCACCTCAACAACCCTTAAGGGTGAAAAGATGGTTTCCTTCTTCAAAAAAAAAAAACCTGTCTATTCTGGACCTAATCTGACTACCTCTATAATATGTGAAACCAGTGTGACCTGGGGTGTGCCGGATGTGGACATCCACCAGGCGCGCCTCACTAACTATACTATTCAAAGCTACACTATCATAAGCCAGCCGGTCTCTGGTGCCAGCCCCTTCCCCCACTACCCCTGCCACCTCTGCAACTGCTTCTGCCCCCGCAACATCCGTCTCCATATCCTCCATTTCTACCCTAGGGGTCGCACCAGGTCCCACCAGAGGGGCCCCGCCAGGCCCAGTAGCCACTTTTCCAGTGGCTAACTGACCCCCAGCCTTAACCCCCCCAGCGGGAACCGCCGCAACCCCTACTACATCCAGTTTTTTAGCAACAACTTTTTTTGCAACTACTTTTCCAGCAATTGCCCCCACAATCGACTCCCCCATACACACAGCTGGGCAAGTGCAGACTCCAGCTCCCCCTGCACAAATGTCTATTTATTCTTTCCACTTTATTCACTTTATTACTTTCTTCATTCACTTTATTCATTCTCTTATTTACATCCTTAGGCTGCACCATCTCTCCTCCACCAATAGGGGCAGAGGGAGCAGATCCAGCCAACTCCAGCTCCATTGAACCACAGGACCGGCGCACTGTGGAACCACTGCACCCAGCAACAGCAGCGGCAGTCGATGGCCTCGGACAAATCAGCGCTGCACTGCCCGCCACTACCCTGCACAGAGACACACCCACCTGCCACTCCCCACCGCTGCCCCACCAACCGAAGCAACAGGGTCAGCAGGGGAGAAGAGCGGGGAGCAATCAGGGGCACCAGGGGCAGTTTGGGAGGTGGTATTAACGGCCACAACAATATAACCAGAGGGGGGGGCGGGTGCAGTCCCGTCGCACCGCCACAAGCCCACAGAGCACTTAGCCAGCACTCCCATGGCCGCAACGGTGGGCGGAGCTATGAAAATTGCCAACACGCCCCCCTCTTTCTCTTCCCGAACCTTCCTGTCGGGCTCTTCAGCCCGCCCCCTCTCTTCACCACCCTCACTACAGCAAGTGAGGACGGCGTCCTGCGCCATCTTTACACCACGTGATCTTACATTATCAATCTCTCCGCTCCTACGCTCCAGCTCCACAGCAGCAACCGGGCTAGGGAGGATGGCGGGGGTTGCGCTCTGAGCCGACTTTGCAGCCGGCCCAGAGCGCTGTGTGTGAGCAACATAAACATATTTCACCTCAGTTTTTGCAGTCTTTTGCTTCTTTTGTTTCTTTTTCTTCTTTCCAACCTTCACGTCCTCTCCTAGGTCATCGCCAAACACTAACGACTCCATATGGACCTTAGGCGACTCCAACTACCGGATCTCCTCCATCAGCTCACCGCCACCACTCTCCTGGTCAGACCAGCTTCCATCTTCTGATTCTGAAGACGGCAGCTTCACTTGTTCCACAGGTATAGCAGATGATACACGGACGCCATACGGTTTTCGCCTTCCTCCTCTCCTTCCTACTTTTCTTCCTCCTCGTCTGAGGGTAAAGATTTTGGCTGCTGGGCTTTCCCCCCGGACATTTGCGCAAACCTTTCTTCATTTAACAACTTTTCTTTAAAGGGGCCGCTTCCTTCCAGGATCGCATCCCTTCTAGACTCCAGCTTCTGTACCTCTGCCTTCAAGGCTTTGACTCTGGACGATATCTCTGGCCCCCTCTTCTTTGAGGCCCGGTTAGCGTTGGCCCTCTCCTAAGGCAAGTCCTAGACACACAGGAGCTCCTCCAAACACGACCACACCCTGTGGCTGCTAGCACCAGACTTGCCCTCCAATAGATCCTTGTTAAAGGATTTTACGTGTATGCATTCCAATTACAGGGCCTTGAAAGAGTCCTGTATTGTTATTTTTCATCACTACTTCCACGAGTCGAGAGTGGGTAATTTAAGCGCCTGCTGCCTTCATTGGATGTGGTAGCCGTTTCTCTGGCTCCCTCTCCGGGGGCCCTTGAAGAAGACGACCCCCTGGCGACGGAGCGGAGAGCGAGAGTGGAATGGCCGACACGGCACACGCCGCTGGGGGGGGCCCCGGCCTCCTGCGGCGGATAGCGAAAAAAGAAACAGTTGTCACCGACTATTAGCGGTGCGGTGGCAGCAGCACGTGTCCCTTAAATTTTTTTTGGAGTGCCTGATCCTTGTAATTTTTGGCAGCCCTTTCCCTTAGTGTGTAGGCTTTATGAGTGTCGGAGTCCCACAATTATACCACAATGTGAATGAGGCCCTCCTTTATATGATATACCTGTTGTATGGGAGTGCCTCATCCGTGTAATTTTTGGCAGCACTTGCGCTTAACGTACAAGTAAATCTATGTTTCCTGTAAATATTTTACAATATTTTACAATATTTTACAATATTTTCTGTAAAATCGATGTTATCTTGGGTTTTTGGGGGTGTTTTTGTCATTCCGTAAAAGTGGCGTAACAGCCGGCCATAATCTTTAATAGCAGCGACTTCGGTGTCCAAGATGCATCCAGACATCCTCCCCGTGCTGATCCCTAATCATTTCTGTGGTGTTTCCACCATTTTCTAACGTTTCCCTATGGACCAGACACCCTCCCCTCATCCGAGCAGAGGGTGCCTGGTCTTCTCCCATTGATTTCCATAATACTCGGGTGCTCGGCCGAGCACTCGAGCACCACCTAGTGTTCGGCCAGAGCACCCGAACATCAGGGTGCTTGATTATCACTAGTGGACAGGCGAGTTCTCCTTGCGGTAACTATGGCCCCCGCCGCACTAAACATCAGCTCTGATGCCACACTACTGGCCGGGCAGGACAGCTTTTCTAGAGCAAACTCGCCAGTTGCAGCCACAAATCTAGTTTGGCTGCCCATTAGTCCAGCGGATCTTCAATGACGGGTGGCAGGGTGCTGTCCAAGTATGCTACCACCTGCTGTTTCAGGTCATCCTCCAGGTCTAGCTGATGCTGCTGGTGAGTAGTTTCTTCACTATGCAGGTGAAGAAAGCTGCTCATCAGCGACTGTAGACTCAGGCTGCTGCTGCTGCCGGAGCTGGTACTGCTACTGCCACCCCCCCTTCCCAAGCTCCCCCCCCAGCAGCCATGGCAGTGGAACATGAGCGCAAAGGGCCCGGTCAGACCTGCGAGAGGAAGGACAATGGCACATATAGGCAGCGGCCAACTGACTACATAGGATGTCTCTATAGTAGTTCAGTTTATCCTCCCTCTCAGCGGATGTAAAAAAGGCCCCCATTTTGGACCAGTAGCGAGGGTCTAATAGGGTGGAGAGCCAGTAGTCATCCCTCTGCCGAATGGTGACAATACGGCTGTCACTACGCAAGCAAGTGAGCATGCATTGGGCCATTTGCACAAGTTACACGGAGGGATTCCCTGCCTCCATCTTCACTGCATACTGCCACGGTGTGTCTGGGTCCTCTGCCTCCTCTTCCTCATCGCCCTGTAGCTCTGCTGGCTGCTCCTGCTCCTCCTCTCCTGTCACCTGGATAGAGAAACTACCCATTTCTCTAGGCATTCTTTATGCTCCAATGTCCTCCACCCCCTTCAGTTCAGCCCCCACAGGGCTCATGTGGCCATGAGATGTAGTTGCCACATCTCCTGTCCCCTGACCAGCCATATTTAACAGCATCTTTTCCAGGACATAAATGAGTGGAATGATGTTGTTCATCCCGTAGCGACTGACAAATAAAGTGGGCTCCTCAAACGGCAGGTGTCACGCATGAGTTGCCACTGGCTGACATCGAAGTTACACAGGGGAGTACCTCTGTCCGCTTGGATCTTCAAGAAATCGTTTGCGGCCTTTCTCTGTTTGTACAGTCGGTCCAACATATGGACGGTGGAACTCCAACAGGTAGAAACATCACATATCAGCCTATGTTGGGGGACGTTCTGCCGCTGTAGCTCAAGGAGGGTGTGCTTGGCGGTGTAGGAGTGGCTGAAGTGCATGCAAAGTTTCCTGGCCATTTTAGGATGTCTTGCAGATGGGTAGAAGACTTTAGGAACCGCTTGACAACCAGATTGAACAAATGCATGGCGCATGGCACAGCCCTCCTTGACGCAGCGCAGACACCATGTTCTTCACGTTGTCGGTCACCATTGTTCCGATTTTGAGTTGTTCTGGGGAAAGCCAGGGTTGGATTTCTTGATGAATGACGTGGAGCAGTTCCTCCCCTGTGTGACTCCGTTCGCCCAGGCAAATGAGGTGTAGAATCGAGTGACACCGCCGTGCCCTACTCATGTGGTATGCTGGTGGGGCACTGTAAATTGTCCCTGCAGTGGAGGCTGAGGACACAGTTGAGGGTGAGGAGGCAGACATTGTCGCAGGACCGATGGCATGAAAACGTGGAGGTGGAATCGGCATCGCCTGGCCAAGTTGCTGGTTTGGCTGTGCAGGAACCACGTTTACCCAGTGGGCCATAAAGGACATATACTGTCCCTGACCGTAATTAGAGCTCCACACGTCGGTGTTGCCGTGAACTTTGGCAGACATCGACAGGTTCAAGGAATGGCCCACCTTCTGTTCTACATATTTGTGCAGGGCTGGTACTGCCTGTTTCACAAAGAAATGATGGCTTGGAACTCTCCACCTCGGCTCAGCACAAGCCATCAGTTCTCTGAAAGGTTCAGAGTCCAGGTACTCAGTTCAGGTACTGCAGCACCAGCAACTTGGCCAGAAGCACGTTCAGCTTATGCGCCGTTGGATGTGTACACGCATACTGCTGTCTCTTAGCAATGGCTTCGCTGATCGATTGCTGACGGAATGACGAGGAGTAGTAGGAGGAGCAGGGGCATTAGATGATGAGAAGGACAGACAACTCCCTTCTGCTGAGGTAGTGGAGCCTTGACTGCATGAAATCTGTTGCGCGCCACTTGGAGATGTTGCTGATGCTGCTGCTGCAGGCTGGACCACAACACTGGAGCCACGGTTCTCCCAGTTCACTTTATAGTGACACTGCATATGTTGACGCAGGGCCATGGTGCCAACATTGGCACACTGGCCACGCTTTACCTTCTGCCCACAGATTCTACAAATAGCTAGATTCACCTCACCCGGCGACTTAACGAAAAACTGCCACACCGCTGAGTATGTGAATTTACTACCAACACTCCTCACTGACTGCCTAATACCGCCACTGCCTCCTTAAACCCCTGCACCTCTACTTACCGGCCCGGTAGGATAATGCAAAGCGGGTGGTCTACCTCGGGCACGTTTGGCTCCCGACCTCCCACTGCTGCCACCCTGCTGACTCCTGGCCACACTAGCGACTTGCTGGCTTCGTCACTGTCTCACGGGCAAGTTGCCTCCCTCTTCTCCTGATAATGATGAAGCCCCTAATTCACCAGGCTCCCAAGTGCGATCGGCTACATCATCATCATTTGAGTACTCTCTGCATGTCACTGATATCCTCCTGGACTATCTGTGGGTCAGGAGCCTGACCGCGCGCAACGCCAGCTCCCACGCCACTCTCCTCATCACTACTTGCCTGCCTAACTGAGGAAGCTGCGGATGTCTCCTCCACATCTTGGCTGGCCAGTAGCTGCTGACTGTCCTCCAGTAGCTCATCCTCGCTGTAAAGTGGAGCTGAGCCCACAGCATACATTACTTCTCTGGCTGAGGGAACAGAAAAGGAAAGAGGCAGGTTGAGGACAGGTGAGCGCACAGGGCCTGCTCCCAGGCCATGCCAACTAAGGGTTGTGTCTGACGAACCCACCGATTCTTGGCTGGGGGTGTCTGACGTCATTTGGGACGAAGTTGAAGACCGAGTCAACCATTCAAAAACCTCTGGGTTCCTGGTCAAGACACACAACGGCTAATAAGTCTTTTGCTAACCACCAATACCTGACAGGAGGTTTCACAAAGTTTAACTTTGACGCTGTAGGCCAACTAAACTTTTTTTTGCCACTACTACACATTACAAAGGGCTGTCACTTTCCCACTTCAGCACAGAGTGAATTATACGTTTTTTTTTTTTCATATTTAAAGTTTTATTAGGTTTTGCATATGTTTTTCCTTTGAAATGTGTACAAGCAAGAAGAAAGGCAACATGTTAACAAACATATCAATAACAATGCGTTTTGTATCATCATAACAGGGAAAAGCCAAAAAGTGGCCAAATACGTCTAAACACGTAAATATACTTGAGTAACAGTGCGGTCAAATATGAGGTAAAACTCCTAAGTCTGGAACACTAACTACAACTGATCTGGGTGTATCCAAGCAGTTCAGCTTAGTTCAGGGGAGAAAAAAAAAAAAAAAAAAAAGACAGGGGGGGAGGGATTGGAGCAAGACTAGGAAAAGTAGCAACAGAAAGAGGTGTAGATACAGGGAAGAGGTAAAGTACAAGTATGCAGTTGGAAGGAGAGGAAGAGGAGGCCTAACTAGGCCCTCGGAGAGCGACTGCGATGGTAGTAAATTACGAATACAGGCGCTTTTAAAGCGCTCTATAGGCTCCAGAGCTCTGAAACTCCTCCCATGGTTCCCAGACCTTCAGAAAGAACGTATAGTTCTTGGGGGTAATGGCAATAAGTTCTTCCATTCTTTGATAAAGCGTAACCTCCTCAAACCAGTCCTCCAAGGTGGGAGGAGTCTGTGACTTCCAACGACGCGGAATTACCGCTTTTGCAGCCTGAATGAGATATTTTAGTAGGGACTTTTTGTACGCAGGAATGTTTAGGTCAAAAGCAAACAGGAGGAATGCTTCGGGAGAGTTAGGCAATGGGAAACCCGTAATTTTTAGAATCGCTTTGTGTACCAAATCCCAGAATGGCCTCAAGATTGGGCAATGCCACCAGATATGCATCAAGGTGCCTTCAGCAGATCCGCAGCGCCAGCACCTGTCTGTAACTGATGGATACCATTTGTGAAGCAGGGTGGGGACTCTGTACCACCTGGAGAAGATTTTATAACTAGTCTCCTGTGCTTTTGTGGCTATTATCGCTCTATGTGTGCGTGTGAAGCACTTACGCCACTGGGAGGGAGACAAAGTGAGGTTCAGGTCTCGCTCCCATTGTGAGCAGAACAGTAGCGGCAGGGAAGTCCTCTGCTCCAGGAGCAATTTATAGACATAGGAAATGTCGCAAAAAATTGCCGAGGGCGCCAGGCAAGCGCGTTCATAGGCCGTCAGGTTTCTAGTCAAATCATGCGTCGTTCGTATGGAAGCATGAAAATGCTGAAGTTTTGTGTACTCAAATGAGTTCTTTGGTGAGGGGGGAATAGTGCCCATAATATCAGGCAGGGGCTTAATAGCGCCATTGGACATGAGTTGACAAAAGCGAAGTGGTGAAGTTTTAGTGCCTGTTAAAAAACGAGTGCCCAAAGATCCCGGAGGGAATAAGGGATTGTCCGTTACTGGGGTTAGGGGACCTTTTGGGTCTATGAGGGAAGACTCCACGCATATAGTTCTAATGGC
Organism: Rhinella marina; assembly: GCA_900303285.1. NCBI lineage: Eukaryota > Metazoa > Chordata > Amphibia > Anura > Bufonidae > Rhinella > Rhinella marina. The sequence goes on from ONZH01000987.1 coordinate 10,069, forward strand.
AGCCAGGGTGTGGAGGGAAGTGAATGACAGTGTAGAGAGCATGGAGGCTGGGACTTCCCGCAACCATGGGAGGGCTGTAAGTGAGCAGGAGGATAGGTCCCTAGCTAACAATACCCAAGCTTTTTGGGAGTATGTGCGACACATGTCCAGAAAACGGGCATAAGCAGTAGCATGAAAATAAAGTTTGCAGTCCGGCAGGCCAACCCCACCTTCATCCTTTGGACGAGTCAATATTTCCTACCTAATCCTAGCTCTGCCTGGGGACCAGACAAATTTCAAAAAGCACCTGCGTAACTTGGTCCAGAAAGAAAGCAGGATTCGTATGGGGATGGTCTGCAGGAGGTAAAGTATTTTTGGTAGAACATTCATTTTCAGTATACTTATCCTCCCAAACCACGAGAATTCCCTACGGTGCCACGAGTCTAAGTCCCACTCCAATTGAGCTAGTAATGGGGCAAAGTTGTCTTGGAACAGCTGGGACAAAGGGGAACGAATTCTAATTCCAAGGTAAGTAATCCCTCCAGAGGGCCAGCTAAAGGGAAAGGAGGTTTTTAAAGAATGCACTAGGTCCTGGTCCAGGGAGACATTAAGGGCCTGGGATTTGGCCATATTTACCTTGAAGTTAGTCCATGCCCCAAAGTCAGAGAGCTCCGTCTGGAGGCAGGGTAGGGAGATTCTGGGGTTGGTTACATATAGTAAAAGGTCATCTGCAAAGGCCGCACATTTGTATTCCCTACTACCTATCTGTATGCCACGTATATTTGGGTTGTCCCGTATCGACGCCAGAAGATGTTCCATAACCAGTGCGTATAGCAGAGGAGATAGGGGGCAGCCCTGACGGGTGCCGTTATGAGTGGCGAAGGAAGCCGAGAGGGTCCCATTAATTTTTAACCTTGCAGATGGAGATTGGTAAAGGGTAAGTATTAGAGATGAGCAAGCACTAAAATGCTCGAGTGCTCGTTATTCGAGTCAAACTTTTCCCGATGCTCGGGTGCTCGTTTCGAATAACGAACCCCATTGAAGTCAATGGGAGACTCGAGCATTTTTGCGGGGGACCAAGGCTCTGCCTAGGGAAGGCTGGGTGAAAACCTGGAAACCTCAGAAAATGATGGAAACACCACGGAAATGGACAGGAAACAGCAGGGGCAGCATGCATGGATGCCTCTGAGGCTGCCTAATCCCACCATTACCCCAAATTCTCAGGCAACAGCCTGGTGGTTACCCTCATGGCAATTGTGCTCACCCAGACCAAGAAAGGCGAGGCAAATACCCATCACATGTTAGGGAAGCACCCAACTAGGTGCAACGAAGGTCCATCACCGTCTGCAGGTGACACCACTGCTCATGCTGGCACTGCAGCTGAAATCAAGTTTAGTATATGTTCTTATCAGTTGCTGTGCCTGCTGGTGGTATAGTGGTAAGCATAGCTACTTCCCCAGCAGTTGATCCGGGTTCGATTCCCGTCTATCGCAGGAGGCAATTCAAAATCAGTACAATATCTAATACGTCCCCCTACCTGGGAAAATTGTTTGGAGAGAGGGCCTGTAGGTGGGGGGGAAGGAGGTTTCGCTGGAAGAGCCAGAGGAGTGCCCCCTGGGCTAGCGTGTGTGGTGGTGACAACAGCTGGACTGGATTTGGGAAAACTGTTGTTTTAACCCGTATGGTATCGATTCTTCTCAGTTTAATACCGTATACGTCCCCTATCTTGGGACCCTATATTTAATGGATTTTTCAAACACGGAAAACGGAAAAAGAGCTTTCTCTGGCCAGGGGAGTGTTTTTCCCACTGCAGCTAAGGGGACGTGTCCATGCTCTGCCTATCACAGGTCAGGTGGCAGATAAAAGAAGAACAAAAACAAACATGAGTACAACTTCTGATACGTCCCCTATCCGGCTAAATTGTTTGTAGAGTGGGCCTGTAGGTGGGGGGGGGGGGGGGGAAGGCTGGGGGGGAGGAGGTTTCGCTGGAAGAGCCAGAGGAGTGCCCCCTGGGCTAGCGTGTGTGGTGGTGACAACAGCCAGAATGGATTTTTGAAAACTGTTGCATCAACCGGTAGAGTCGTAAATTATGAACTTGATCAAGTGTAGCATGTGTTCTCTGTATTCTTCTCAGTTTAATACCGTATATGGCAGCTATCCGGAAAAATAGTTTGTAGAGAGAGAGAGAAAGATAAGACAAAGAAGTAAATTGTTTGGAGAGAAGGCCTGTACGTGGGGTGGCAGGCTGGGGGGAAGGAGGTTTCGCTGGAAGAGCCAGAGGAGTGCCCCCTGGGCTAGCGTGTGTGGTGGTGACAACAGCCAGAATGGATTTTTGAAAACTGTTGCATCAACCGGTAAAGTCGTAAATTATGAACTTGATCAAGTGTAGCATGTGTTCTCTGTATTCTTCTCAGTTTAATACCGTATATGGCAGCTATCCGGAAAAATAGTTTGTAGAGAGAGAGAGAAAGATAAGACAAAGAAGTAAATTGTTTGGAGAGAAGGCCTGTAGGTGGGGTGGCAGGCTGGGGGGAAGGAGGTTTCGCTGGAAGAGCCAGAGGAGTGCCCCCTGGGCTAGCGTGTGTGGTGGTGACAACAGCCAGAATGGATTTTTGAAAACTGTTGCATCAACCGGTACAGTCGTAAATTATGAACTTGATCAAGTGTAGCATGTGTTCTCTGTATTCTTCTCAGTTTAATACCGTATATGGCAGCTATCCGGAAAAATAGTTTGTAGAGAGAGAGAGAGAAAGATAAGACAAAGAAGTAAATTGTTTGGAGAGAAGGCCTGTACGTGGGGTGGCAGGCTGGGGGGAAGGAGGTTTCGCTGGAAGAGCCAGAGGAGTGCCCCCTGGGCTAGCGTGTGTGGTGGTGACAACAGCCAGAATGGATTTTTGAAAACTGTTGCATCAACCGGTACAGTCGTAAATTATGAACTTGATCAAGTGTAGCATGTGTTCTCTGTATTCTTCTCAGTTTAATACCGTATATGGTAGCTATCCGGAAAAATAGTTTGGAGAGAGAGAAAGATAGGAAAAAGACGTCAATTGTTTGGAGAGAGGGCCTATAGGTGGACCTCCGGAAAAATTGTTTGGAGAGAGGGCCTGTAGGTGGACCTCCGGAACAATTGTTTGGAGAGAGGGCCTGTAGGTGGACCTCCGGAAAAATTGTTTGGAGAGAGGGCCTGTAGGTGGACCTCCGGAAAAATTGTTTGGAGAGAGGGCCTGTAGGTGGACCTCCGTTAAAATTGTTTGAACAGAGGGCCTATAGGTGGACCTCTGGAAAAATTGTTTGAATAGAGGGCCTGTAGGTGGACCTCTGGAAAAATTGTTTGAATAGAGGGCCTGTAGGGGGCCCTCCTGAAAAATTGTTTGAAGAGAGGGCCTGTAGGGCGCCCTCCTGAAAAATTGTGCTAAAAGATTGCCAGTTGGACCTCTAAAAAATGGCATTTTTTGGGTCAGCGTTAGGCAAAGACGATATGGAGGAGGAGGAGTAGAGAAGAGGAGTAGAGAAGAGGAATCGGATACATAAGTTATTTAAATCTTTAGTTGCTTTGCCCCGGAGGAGATTTGAATTCCGGTGAAATCCAGGCTGTATTCATTTTAATAAGCGTCAGCCTGTCAGCGCTGTCAGTTGACAGACGTGTACGCTTATCGGTGATGACGCCACCAGCTGCACTGAATACCCGCTCTGACAGCACGCTAGCGGCAGGGCAGGCCAGCACTTCCAAGGCGTACAGCGCCAGTTCAGGCCACGTGTCCAGCTTTGAAACCCAGTAGTTGTATGGAGCAGAGTGATCGCTACGGACGTTGGTATGGTCAGCTAGGTACTCCCTCACCATCTTTCTGTACAGCTCCCCCCTACTCTGCCTAGACTGGGGACAGGTGACAGTGTCTTGCTGGGGTGACATAAAACTGGCAAAGGCCTTGGAGAGCGTTCCCCTGCCAGTGCTGGACAAGCTGCCTGCTCGCCTCCTCTCCCCCGCTACTTGGCCCACAGAACCATGCCCTCTGCCGCTAGCGGCGTCAGATGTGAAGAATTGTTTCAGCTTGTGCACCAGGGCCTGTTGATACCTATTCACTCTCATACTCCTTTCCTCTGCAGGGATGAGAGTGGAAAGGTTCTGCTTGTACCGTGGGTCCAGGAGAGTGAACACCCAGTAATCGGTGTTGGAAAAAATTCTTCTAACACGAGGGTCACGGGATAGGCAGCCTAACATGACGTCTGCCATGTGCGCCAGAGTCCCAAAACGCAAGAATTCCCTCTCCTCACTGACCTGACTCTCCATTTCCTCCTCCTCCTCCTCCTCCTCCAAGTCCTCCTCTTCAGCCCATACACGCTCAAGAGTTAAGGACTGAGCACTGGTACCCTCTACTGTCTCGCCGACATTCTCCTCCACTTCCTCCTCATCCTCATCCCCCTCCTCCGATAGACGCTGAGAAACAGACCGGAGGGTGCTCTGGCTATCAAGCGACGTATCTTCCTCCACCGTCTCTTGTGACAAGCGCAAAGCATCCGACTTGATGCTGAGCAGTGAGTTTTTCAACAGGCAAAGCAGCGGGATGGTGAGGCTGATAATGGCGGCATCGCCGCTGACCATCTGTGTTGACTCCTCAAAGTTGCTCAACACCTGGCAGATATCAGACATCCACGTCCACTCCTCATTGTAGACTTGAGGAATCTGACTGACCTGACTACCAGTTCTGGTGGAAGATGACATCTGGCAGTCTACAATAGCTCTGTGCTGCTGGTAAACTCTGGATAACATGTGTAATGTGGAATTCCATTTCGTGGGCACGTCGCACAACAGTCGGTGAGCGGGCAGTTGTAGGCGGCGCTGTGCTGCCCTGAGAGTGGCAGCATCTGTGCTCGACTTGCCGAAATGCGCACAGATGCGGCGCACCTTGGTGAGCAAATCAGACAGATTGGGGTATGTCTTGAGGAACCGCTGAACTATTAGATTGAACACGTGGGCCAGGCATGGCACATGTGTCAGTCTGCCGAGTTGCAGAGCCGCCACCAGGTTACGCCCGTTGTCACACACAACCATGCCTGGCTTGAGGTTCAGCGGTGCCAGCCACACATCGGTCTGCGCCGTGATGCCCTGTAACAGCTCTTGGGCGGTGTGCCTTTTGTCACCTAAGCTCAGCAGTTTGAGCACTGCCTGCTGGCGCTTACCCACGGCACTGCTGCTGCGCCTAGAGCTAC
>ONZH01000988.1:0-37589 GCA_900303285.1 Rhinella marina
TCAGGTGCACACTCTTGGACACCGAGAGTCCCAATGAGTCGCCCACCTTTTTCTGCACATAACTGTGCAGTGATGGGACAGCTTTTGCAGAGATGTAGTGGCGGCTGGGGACTCGCCATCTGGGGTGCGCACACACCATGAAATCCCTAAAAGGCTGGGGAGTCCACGAGGTTGAAGGGCAGGGACTGAAGCACCAGCAGCTTAACCAGGTGTCCGGTCAGTTTTGGGCCATGGGATGGCTGCTGGAATACACCTGACGTCTGCCCATGGACTCAGTCAGGGATTGCTGCCTCATTAGCGGTGTACATGGCAGTGACACTGTGCTGCTGCTGGCAACTGAGGCTGACGAGCCCTGAGTTCCAGTGAGAGGATGCTGCATGATGGGATCTGCAGTGTATGGTACATCATGACAGGAGGTGGTATTGGGGTCACGGTTCTTCCAGGCCTGTTGGTGTTGCCTTTCCATATGCTTTCGCATGGATGTTGTCCCCAGATTATCACCCCTACCACGACTGACCCTCTCATTGCACAGCAGGCACAAAGCAATATGCTTATCTGTCCCCAGGCGGAAGAACTGCCAGACTACTGAGGACCGTGGTTTGCTGACAGCCACGGGGGGTCTTGCTGGCTGTTGACTGCCACTACTGCCTGAGGGTGCCCTCTCAGGACCAAGGCTTTGAGAGGGTGATCTCTGCCTGGTAGCTTGTCTTCTACCCCTCCCTCTTGTGCCTCGGTTGCTTCCAATAGTGGGATGTTGCTGTGTCGGTGGCACCTCTATTTCCTCCACCGACGATGCTGATGATAATGCTGCTTGAGGGCACCACGTCCGATCAGCGACATCATCATCAAAGTCAGGACCACTGCTACTTTCCTCCGGTGGCTGGGACAGGATATCAGGTGTGGCACTGGATGCCCCTCCTTGGCTCTGTTGACTGCTTACAGCCAAAACTTCCTCTGTACCTTCCACCCGCTGACTTTGGTGGACTTCCTCCTCCTCATCACTAAAAAGTGGTAGAGACTCCAAGGGCAGATCAAGGTTTGCAAAGAGTTCACTGGCAGAAGGTGCCCCAAAGGAGAGTTGCATTCTAATAACAGGGGATGGGCCAGAGGACTCTCGCTGACCGTCCCATGTAAGGGTGGTGTCAGATGATCCAGCGGATGCTTGACTCCTCGTTTGGGAGCTTTGGGCGGTGGAACTGGAGGATTGGGTAAGCCAATCTAGAACCGCTGGCTGTGTGGTTCTTACTTGACCAGTGGCTGTCAGGGGTAGCTGCACCTTGCTGCCACGCCTGTTACCCCGGCTGCCACCGGGCCTGGTGCTGCCACTTCTTCTACCCTCACCGCCTCCTGTTGCACTCCTTGCCTGGGAAGTGCTGGAAGTAGGACGCTTGGACATTTTTTTATTGTGTGGGGGAAAATGTAATATAATTTTTTTTATACTTTTTTAAACTTTTTTTTTTATATACCTTTTTTTATCTTTTTTTTTAAACTTTTTTTTTTATTTGTTTATAACTTTTTTTTGAAGTTTTTTTTTAACTGTTTCTGTTGTGGCTTAACGGGGTTGACAGCACCCAGCTAAGCAGCAACGTGTACCGTGTACGGTCACAGAACAGGAATGCTACCTGTCCTGACTCTTTTCTCACAATTTTTTTTCTCACCCTATCTCTCCCTAGATGACACAATTTTTTTATTTATATGACTTCCTCTCCCTATCTCTACCTATCTCTTGCTTTCTCAGCCTCTTTCCCTATCTATCACATTAACTTCTATATCTAGCTTTTTCTTCCTCTCTCCTGCTTTTCTCACTAAACCTTTCTATTTCTTCTCTATCTCTCCCTGTATCTATCTACTTGTTTGACTATCTCTCTATCTATATATCGATCTATCTAGCTAGCTATCTCTTTTTCCTCTCTATCTACTGAGCTCCTTTCTCTTTGAAGTCTGAAAACGCACTGACAAAATGTCGGCGCGATCAGGCACTTCCTGGTCTGTGTGGGTGACGTCACACATCTTTTTTTTCACAGAAAACCAGGATACAAGGGATTATAGGAGTAATAATCCCTTGTATCCTGGTCTATTCTGTGAAAAAAGTACAGTTTTGCGTCGGCGTTTTTTTTTTTACCAGATTCGTTAAGAATCTGGTTCGTTACGGTTCGGTTCGTTCAAAATAACGGCGATGCAAAATATACGCATATTAGAAAAATGTAAACTCAAATATGCGTATATTTAGGGTAAGGAATACGGCATATTCCATACCCTAAATATACGCATATTTGAGAAAGTTCGCTAATGTGTACGCATTTTATGAACGCATTAGCGTACGCAGTAGCGTACGCATTGGCGTACATTCTCAATGAATATGCGTATATTTGGCGTCGCCGTTATTTTAACCAGATTCGTTACGAACTTGATCAAAATTCGGTTCGGTGACGAACCGAACTTTTGGGAAAGTTCGTAACGAATCTGGTTCGTTACAGTTCGGTTCGCTCATCCCTATTTATGATGTATCACCTGTACCACTATTGTACCATATGTCAATCTTTTTACTTGGATTCATGACCTCATCATTGATGCATTACCTGTACTATGTAACAACATCCTTATGCACCTTTATCCGTTATGTATTTTCTTTAGCCTGACGAAGGGCACCCCGACCAGGGCCCGTAAATTTGCTAATACTATACCACTGGCATTGAAAAAAAATAAAAAAAATTATGATCAAGCATTTGGAGTGCTGTCTCGAATATTTTAATTTTTGGACTTGTCCGGATACCCAAGGTGGAGGGTACCACCACCGAGACGCGCACCCACTAAGGCCAATCTCGGTTGAGTGCTGTGGCCAACAATTTAATACTCAGTGGCATATAATGGTGAAACAAGAGTTTTAAAACAAAAGCAGTTCCTCTGCGTAGTTAAGAAATGAGATGAAGCATAGTATTAACAATAAATACTTAGGAATCTGTGCTAACAAGATCTAGAGTTAAACAGAACATATGCTGCTTGTAATGGCACTTTCTAAATCAATGAAATTATCATTACAGAACATGTCGACAAATTAGCAAATACGGGAGAAATGCAATTTGGCTCCATAAAAAGAAATTAAACTATAAAATTTCAGTGCCATATGTAGTTAGCTAAAGGTTTTGAGGTTTAAATACCAATTTGTGAAAAATGTTCGCAGCCCAATCAGAGCATACGTTTAAAATATCAACCTACATGGAGCAATGTGATTTATTCTTTAGACCAGATGTTTGGAGACCTTGGTAACGCCTGTTATTTAAGTTGAAAACATAGCAGCCAGTTTCACTTTGTAAATCATAAGTAATGCAGGTTAGTTCAGATGCAGCCTATAAAACAAATCAGTTATCATATTTCTTATGTCATATGTCCATGCACTCAATTGCTATAGATTGCTAATCTTTCCCACTGCAAGCCATGAAAATCAAAAAGACATATTTCAAATATCCATTTCAGTCAGCAGTCAAGAAAAATATTGTATCTCAAGCAACCAGCTTCAAATCCTAAATAAAAAAGGCACAATTCAAAGACTGCTGTAATCCTTTCACCCATTTAAATTCCATTTATTTGTTTTTGAATTCTGTATGAGAGAGTAATGGTGAGATTAAATATTCAAATGAGGTGAAAAATGCCAATCAAATTGTTTCATTTCTTAAAATTACACACCATGTAATTTCAAATGAACGAGACTACTACATAAGCTTCCTCAGCGATAATGCTGTTCCATCAGGGAAAAAATATGTTAATACGTTATGTGAAAGATAAATAACTTCATTCATTTTTTTTCTAGATTCCTGCTTAACTAAAACAAGAATTTAAACGCCCTCAACTGCCAGCTGATTTTTTTTTTTTTTTTAATTTCATAGACGAGGGTCTTACAATGTCTGTTTCTGTTTGAACAGTATGTGTAAATGTGAAGATTAGCTATAAAAAAAGAGACAAAAGAATAGTGTACAAATACTGGATGTAGTAGCCTTTTTACAGTTTGCAGTCATTATTCATTTTTTCATTTACTCTTTGTACATGATAAATTCCAGATTAATACAGTGTCTGCAGTGAGGATGTCTTCTATTGTCACAGTTATTGTCTTAGAGGGGTTTTCCTGTAATATTAATTCTTAAGCAAGTGTCCACAGCCTGCCCCCTGAAATAGAAGATTCATAATTACCAGCTCCATTGACCATCATACAACAGCAATAAAGGCTATGTATATCTATGCACTGACTATATTTTATAACAACAAACATTTGTAATGTGCTCTTCTCACACAAATGACCCAAAGTACATCTAAATTCATATAGAGAGATGTGGACCTAGATAGTCAGTGGATACCCTCTAGGCCAGGGATTGGCAACTTTCGGCACTCCAGCTGCTCTGAAACTACAACTCCCAGCATGCAAACATGCTTGGCTGCTCTTCTAACTTTCATTTAAGTGAATGAAGCATTCTGGGAGCGGTAGTTTCTGAACAGCTGAAGTTCCGGAGGTTGAAACCTATTCCAATAATGGGAGAACATACAAAATCCATGGCCATATTCAAATCAAAGCACCTATTCACATAGTTTGGTGTCCTGATATTTCTGACATTAATCTGAGAGCACACTGCTCCTGACTGTTTTGGCTCTCTCTGCTCTATCCCGCCATTCTCTAAGGGGGACAGGATTGTACAGTATCATGGAGACAGGAACACATATGAGTCTTCAGGTAGTGCAGATCGCATACGTTTTATTGTATCAGAATATGACATAGGTGGGGGGGGGGGACCATACACACAGTAATGTGTAGAATGAGGGAGTATATCCCACAGGCTGTTGTGGAGAGGACCCAGGAAGGGAGGATTATAGCAAACACTCAGTATTTGTATATTAGTGGGGTAAAATATCCCGTGCGCTGAAGCAGCAGAAATCAGTCCAGGAACAAATCTGTGCTGTTGAGAGCTAGTAAAGACAGCATGATCCTAGACACAGAACACACATCCACATATTATTGAGAGAGATATACCCACTTGAGAAAATTCTAAAACTACCGTAGGAATTAGGAAGTTGTAAACTGCAATCAATGGGTCTGGAAATTAATGACTGAGTGGAGATTGCAGCAAGAAACATAGTGCAACCTTTTTAACCACTTCACGTCCGCCCATAGTATATAAACGTTCGTGAAGTGGTTGTCTATTTCTGAATGGGCGTTTCTGAACGTCCATTCAGAAATAGCAGCTGCACGCTAATTCTGCAGCTGCACAGTGGGGTACCTGCTGTCAGTAACAGCAGGGTACCCCAAAGAGAAGGCAGGGACCGTTCCCAGGGGCCCCTGCCTTGTAGATCGCTGTATCTCGTTGAGCGCTGTGTATACAGATCAGGAAGCGCTATTGCGCTTCCTGTTCCGGCCCGGCGGTCACGTGATCTCCGGGGCCGGAAGCGTGCAGGAGCTGCTGGGTCTCTCATAGACCCAATCAGCCCTGCACTGAGGCTGTACAGCATAGTATTATGCTGTACAGCCTCTCTGGGGATGTATTTCCCCTGTAACTGTCAGCCCCAGTTACAGGAGAAATCAAGTGTAAAAAAAATAAATAAATAAGTGAAGTTAAATGTCCCCCTGAGGTCTTGTATGACCTTATGGGGGACACAAAGTGTAAAAAAAAAAAATAAAAAAAAAATCACATATAAAAAAAATAATTTCCCCCCAAATATGTCATTAAAAAAATGTTACAAATAAAAAGAAATAAATAAAATAGATATATTTGGTATCACCGCGTCAGAAACGACCAGCTCTATAAAAATATCACATGATCTACCCCATCAAGTGAACTGCGTAAAAAAAATCTAATAAAAATTATGGCGACAATTATTTTGTCGCTTCACCTACCAAAAAACATAATATCAAAATCAAAAAGTCGTATGCATCCCAAAATGATATCAATAAAAACGTAACCTCATCCCGCAAAAAATGAGCCTCCACACAAGATCATAGTCAGAAAAATGAAAAAAATGGCTCTAAAAAAAATGCAACACAAAAACATGATTTTTTTCTAAAAATGCTCTTATTGTGTAAAACGCAAAAAAAATTAAATAAAAAATAGATATATTTGGTATTGTTGCATCTGTAACAACTGGCTCTGCAAAAATATCACACGATCTACCCCATCAAGTGAACGGTGTAAAAAAAAAAAATATAGAAAAATGCCCCTAAACTGCTTTTATTTTTTTTTTAGTTAACCTCCCAAAAATTAGGAGCAGCTCAGTCCACAAAAAAATTAAAAAGTTATCGCTCCTAAAAACCATGACAAAAAATTCCATGTTAGAAAATGCAGATGCTGCTCCTCCCCTTCTGAGCCCTGGCGTATCCCCAAATAACAGTTTACGACCACATGTGGGGTGTTTCTGCAAACTGCAGAATCGGGGTAATAAATATTGAGTTTTATTTTGTTGTTAACCCTTGATGTGTTACAGGAAAAAAAATGATTAAAATGGAAAATCTGCAAAAAAAAGTGAAATTTTGAAATTTCACATCTATTTTGCTTTAATTCCTGTGGAATGCTTAAAGGGTTAACAACATTTCTAAAACCAGTTTTGACTAGTTTGAGGGGTGTAGTTTCTAAAATGGGGTAATTTATGGGTGGTTTTTATTATGTAAGCCTCACAAACTGACTTCAGAACTGAACTGGTCCTTAAAAAAGTTGATTTTGCAAATTTGCAAAAATTGTGTCTAAAATTCGAAATCTTCTACTGTCCTAAAAAAATAAAATGACACTACCAAAATGATGCCAACATAAAGTAGAAATATGGGGAATGTAAATTAAAAAGGATTTCATGGGGTATCACTATCTGTCTTAAAAGCAGAGAGATTCAAATTTAGAAAACAGTGAATTTTTTCAAATTTTCGTTAACTTTTGAATTTTTTTATAAATAAAACTAAAACTTATCGACTCAAATTTACCATTAACTTGAAGTAGAATCGCTTGGATAAGTAAAAGCGTTCCAAAGTTATTACCACATGAAGTCACACATGTCAGATTTGCAAAATTAGGCCTGGTCAGGAAGGGGGTAAATGGCCCGGATGGGAAGTGGTTAAATAACTGCTAATAAATGTAAAAGGTGTCCAAAGCCTTTTAGTTTTATTTCGTAGACCTTGTATACTAATCAGTAAGTGACACTATATAAGATTATTCCCATTAAATAACTGATTTTTCCTATGGAAAATTGTATTGATCAAAATGTCATGCATTTCGGTACATATATTTACTCATGGATAATTGTAAGTTAAACATTATAAGAATTTCAATTTTGATTTAAATCAATTTAAAAGTTCATTGCTCCTTGGCTTTTTCTCCTCCCCTCTGTCTCTGGAGGAAACATTATGATCGCTTAGACTCATTTACGGTAGGTACTTTTGCTCATTTTCTAAAAACCTGCCTGTGTCAGCGAGATTAGTTTGTATGGATCTAGTATCACAATGCTCATAGACTGCCATGAGTGATTACTATACCATTGCTTCTAGAGGAGAATATGGTGCCCCAAGGAGTCACCATGCGGCAGCTCCCACAGTGCCCACAGCTCCATAATATGGAACTATATCATATGGAATCTGTTTGCTGCCAGACTGGGTCTAGAACAATATTTTATTGTACATGACATCTAGAGCTTCAACTATTATTCTGGGGCCATAAATAGTGTTGAAAGAATCAAGCTTTGTATCCAAGATCCGAAGCCAATTTGTTCAAAACTTCTTTTGAATGCTTAAATTGATTTGTCTCATACAACATTAAAATATATGCACTCCTGCAAGGAAAATTTGTTAGCACTGAAGTCTCGCGGGACTTTGATGAACAACTTCGGACTTCGATTTTTAAACTTGAAAACCATTTCAAAAATTGAATCTGAAGTCGGCTTCGGCACCAAGTTTTAAAATGGTTTTTAAGTTTAAAAAATCAATGGCCAAGTTTATTCAAATTAACTGATTCAAATTAATGAATATCACCTCACCAGAGCCCATACATTTTCCTATTGTATGGAGACAGATCTCTACAGCATTAAGAGCCTATGCACATGAACATGGTTTGGTTCGTATCCAGGCCGCATATTTTGCGGCTCGGATGCGGACACATTCCGTGGGGCCGCAAAGAAAATAGTACGTGTACTATTCTTGTCTGTTTTGCGGACAAGAATAGACATTTCTATTATGGGCGACCTGTTCCGTTACGCAAATTGCGGAACACACACAGGATCCATGTTTTGTGCATCAGTAATTTGCGAACCACAAAACACGACGCGGTCGTGTACATGAGCCCTAAAATGAAGTTTTTAACAAATTTGATTCCGGATCTTGGATCCAAAGCTCAATTCGCTCAACATTAGTCATAAATGACATCTAGTTTTGCATCTATTATACTGGTGTATTCATGAGTGAACTTAACTACCTTGTAGTTTAGATCGTGCAGTATGATTTATCATTTTAAATGGATCAGCATTTTGTGAAGATACATTACATCTTCATAAGTATATATTTATATTCTAATTTCAACATATAAACATGTTTACATATTTAAAACATTGCTGGACTTTGAGGAAGCTTAGAATTAGTTATTCACAGGTGGTTGTCACCTATAAAAAGACTTCAGGATCATATCTAAAAAAAAAACAGTCCATTCCTCTCCCCTTCGAGTGAACTCAGATAACTTCCACCCGCTGTCACCAATCTCTCAACCAATTTTGTATCCATTCTGCCACTTTAGCACTTGCTCCCAGGTTTCTCAGCTTGTTTATGAATGTGTTTTTGTGCCAGTTCATTACTTTTTTTTTTATACTAGGTTCTTTTCATTCCAAATGAAATGCTATACACCAAGTTGCTCTTAGCTACATCATTAAATTAGATTAGCAAAACACCTGTGCTATGGAACAATCAGCACAGATCCCTTGGTTGCCATAACTGAAATAACTGTAAGTAGTTTGTACATTTATAACTTCTGAGTCTTTTTAACAACATTTCCAAACTCTTTTTTTCCTTTGAAGTCAAAGTTTACTTTATCACATAGAATATTTTATATGCGTTAAAAGGAAAGACTTTAATTTAACTAAATTTTAGATGCAGCACATGTTTCAGCTACACTCCAATTATAAAGATAACCAGTAAATTTGTGTGAGCAGAATACAAATAATAAATCATTTATATTAGCTTTAGTTTACAGATATACACATAGAAGTATTTGATATTGTCCACTGATACAAAACGGAAATAGAAGCTTCACAGCATATTCTATTTTTTTGTCATTTGTCAACACATAATGTCAACAATAGTCAATCACAGAAAAGGACAATGGAAATTTAGTTGCCACACAGTATTTGCATTCTGTATAGATTTTAAGCACTTTGCTATGTGTTCCCTTCACTGGATGTTACAGTATGGTTTCTACACTGTAGAAGTTTGTTTCTTTTCTATCCAAGGCACAATAACCTGAAATGTGCCAGCTGCATGTTAATCATTCTTCATGGAAAGAGGTTTAAATGTGGCAGTTAGAGCAATGTTCATTTTCTCAGTGTTAAACTTTAAATAAGACGTTTAGACATTTTGATGCACCTGTTTTTTTTTTGTTTGTTTGTTTTCTTATTTGTATTTCTACACTGTTGGAATAGCAATTCTTTGCACTTTTTTTCTTAATTATGAATATGCGAAAACTATAAAATACCAGGAAAAAAAGGACAGGTGAACCAGAATTCTACAACAAATTACATGAAAAAAATGTTTAGCAATCCAATAGTTATTCCTGATATCCCAGATAGAATGAAGGACATCCAGTTTATCCTGTATTAAGGCCATTATATATTCCATAGTTCTAATGTCTGCTACTCTAACAGAGAGCGTTGGGGGGTCAGCACCCTTCCAGCAACGAGCAATAAGACAACAAGCTGCCGTCGACATCTGTACTAACAATTTGAGTAAATGTTTCATAAGAATGTTTCCTAACAGGCATGGATGTGATATTCAACAGATAGGATAAGGCATCAAAGGAAATGCTGCAGCCCAAGAGGTCATAGATAAGAGTACTGACCAAAATTGGCGTAGCATTGTACATTCCCAAAACAATATGAGGGAGCATTCATTAACACCTGCAGCAAACCTCTGGGTCTGACGGATTCAGGAGGAGGTTGGGAGTGTGCATTAGTAGTTTATACTGGTTCTCCTTGGATGTCACAGACATTGTCAACTTTGGGGCAAAATTCGGGTTCGGAACCCGAATCCAAACCCCATTGAAGTCAATGGGGACCTGAACTTTGGTGCACTTAAATGGATGTAAAATAGTCATAGTAAGGGATAGAGGACTACAAAAAGGAAGCAAAATGGGGTAAGAGCAGGACAGTTGCCCTGCAAACAAATGTGGATAGGGAAATGACTTAAAATAACACAATAGAAAAAAAATAAAAAATAATAATCTTGAACTAGGAGGCGGAGGTCAAAGTGGAGTAGGAGGTTGAGGAGGCAGTGGACGTGGCAGTGTAGGTGGAAGCGGCGATGGAGGAGGGGGAGGTGGTAGCCAACACTGTTTTTGTTGTTTTTTTGTATTTTTTTTCCTTTATTTATTTTTTTTATAAATTTGGGAAGACCCCAAAACTTTGGAAATAGAAAAGACACTGCAAAGAGAAAGTGCGCTGGAGTATAACAATGGCTAGGTGCGGCCGGTATACTTGTCTACTCAGCACAAGGTATGGACAAGTCCTGTGGGATTCAGGTCTAGTTCATTTTAATGAACGTGAGCTTGTCCACGTTGGCTGTGGACAGGCGGCTGCCCTTGTCTGTGATTACCCCCGTGCCATGCTAAACACACGTTCTGACAATACACTTGCTGCAGGGCAGGCCAGAACTTCCAAAGCATAAGGGGCAAGCTCAGGTTATGTGCCCAATTTGGAGAACCAGAAGTTAAATGGGGCAGACCCATCAGTCAATACGTGTAGGCATGTTCACATGTACTGTTCCACCATGTTGCTGAAATGCTGCCTCCTGCTAAGACGTTCCGTATCAGCTGGTGGTGCTGGTTGTTGTGGCATGCCAACAAAGCTTTTCCACATTTTGGCCATGCTAAACCTTCCTTCTGAGATGCAGGCGGTGCCCCCGCTGCATTGGCAACATCGTCCTCTTCTGCCTTTGCCTACTGCTTCCACTTAACCCCCTGCTGTCAGGTGTGAATGCCATCAGCAGCGCATCTACCAGCGTGCTCTTGTACTCACGCATCTTCCGATCACGCTCCAGTGACTGAACTAAGGATGGCACATTGTCCTTGTAGCGGGGATCCAGCAGGGTGGCCACCCAGTAATCAGCACTGGTTAGAATGTGGGCAACTCGGCGGACGTTGCGCAGGCACCGCAGCATGTAGTCACTCATGTGTGCCAGGCTGCCCAGAGGCAACGACAAGCTGTCTTCTGTGGGAGGTGTATCGTTTGAGTCCCCTGTATATCCCCCAAGCCACGCTCAATTGATGCCCATGAGATGCTTTGGGTGCCACCCTGATGTGAACACGGTTCCTCCTCATCATCATCCTCCTCATCCTGCAGAACTGTGCCCTGGCTGGACAGTTGTGTACCTGTCCTCTGTTGGTGCAGGAACCCACCCTCCGAGCCACTTGTAAAAGACTGGCCTGATAACCGTGGAAATTATCCCCCTTCCTCCTCCTCTTCCTCCTGTGCCACATCCTCTTCCATCATCGCCCAAAGCTTTTTTTTTCAAGGAGACATAGAAGCAGGATAGTAAAGCTGAGGACTGCGTCATCAGCACTGGCCATGTTGGTGGAGTACTTGAAACAATGCAACATGGTACACACGTCCCGCATGGAGGCCCACTAGTTGGTTGTGAAGTGGTGCTGTTCCTCAGAGCAACTCACCCGTGGGTGCTGAAGCTGAAACTCCACAATCGCCTGCTGCTGCTCACACAGTCTCTCCAGCATGTGTAAGATGAAGTTCCACCTTGTGGGTACATCGCATATGAGGCGGTGAGCAGGAAGGCCAAAGTTATGCTGCAGCGCAGACAGGCGAGCAGCAGCAGGGTGAGAATGCTGAAAGCGCGCACAGATGGCCCGCACTTTCTGCAGCAGCTCTGACATATCGGGGTAATTTTTCAGGTACCTCTGCACCACCAAATTCAGCACATGCGTCAGGGATGTCCGTCAAACCGGCTAGCCCCAGAGCTGCACACCACTAGGCCAGGCTTGAGGTTCAGCGGCACTAACCACTCATTGGTCTGTTGTTCCATGCCCGTCCACAGCTCCTGCACCGTGTGGGGTTTAGCCCCCAAACAGTTGAGTTTCAAATATGTCTGCTGTCGTTTCCTCCTGGCTGTGCTAAAGTTGGTGGTGAAGGTGTTATGCTGACCAGATGAGGTGGCAGTAGAGGAGGAAGTGGAGTATGAGGAGGAGGCAACAGGAGGCAACGAGAAATGTCCTGCAATCCTTGTTGGCAGTAGGACATGCACCAAATTG
The DNA here is from genome assembly GCA_900303285.1 of Rhinella marina. Taxonomy (NCBI): domain Eukaryota; kingdom Metazoa; phylum Chordata; class Amphibia; order Anura; family Bufonidae; genus Rhinella; species Rhinella marina. The sequence continues at coordinate 12,477 of ONZH01000988.1, forward strand.
TTATCCGCCTCAAGCCCAGTCGCCACTGCATTTACCCAGCATGCAGTTACGGAGATATAACCTCCCTGCCCAAGCTCACCCGTCCATGTATTGGTAGTTATGTGGACCTTGCCACAGATGGCGTTGCGCAGTGCACACCTGAATTTGTTCGCCACTTGGTTGTGCAGGGCAGGGATGGCATGCCTGGAAACGTAGTGGCAGCTGGGAACCATGTACTGTGGGATAGCCACCGCCATAAGGTTTTTAAAAGTCTCTGTCTCCACCAGATGGAATGACAGCATTTCAAAGGCCATGAATTTTGGAATGCTGACATTCAGGGCCAGGGATCATGGGTGGGTAGGGGGTACTTCCTCTTTCTCTCCAGTGTTTGAGGGATGGACAGCTGAACGCTTCCATGGGACAGTGTGGACAGATTTGGTGACGGTGGTGGTGGTGTTGCTGCCACATCCTCTGTTTCCGGGGTGGCAGGTGCCACTGTCACTCCAGAGAGGGAGGAAGAGGCCAAGACCACAGCAGAAGAGGGAGCAAGAGGAGCCTGAGATCTTTTGCGATTTTTCAGATGTGTACTCCAATGCAGCTTGTGCTTTGCATTTAGATGCCTGGTCATGCAGGTGGTGCTCAAGTTTAGAACATTTATGCCTCGCTTCAGGCTATGGTAGCACAGCGTGCAAACCACTTACGTCTTGTCGTCAGTACATTGTCTGAAGAACTGCCACACGGGAGAACTCCTTAGAGCTGGATTTGGTGTGCTCAGTCCCTGGGTGAGGTGGGAAGTAGCAGTCATACTGGCTAGGGGACGGCCACTCTGCTTTTGCACCCTGCTCCCTCTTTTACATAGTAACATAGTAACATAGTTTATAAGGCCGAAAAAAGACATCTGTCCATCCAGTTCGGCCTGTTTTCCTACAAGTTGATCCAGAGGAAGGCAAAAAAACCCTGTGAGGCATCTGGCACTTTGTGACCACCACCTTATCCTCCGAACTGCACACGTCAGTCACATGACCTTGATTCCATGTGGGGTCTAGGAACTCATCATCCTCCACATCATCTTACGCCCACTCTTCACCCCTTCTTTCCTTGCTGATCTGTACACAGTAGAAAGCCGCAGCAGTTGGCACCTGTGTTTCGTCATCATCATCAGAGATGTGCTGCAGTGGTCCTTCCTTGTCCACATCCTGAAACATAAGTGGTTGGGCATCAGTGCACTCAATCTCTTCCACTTCTGGGGCAGGACTAGGTGCATGGCCCAAGGAAACCCCGCCAGCAGAGTCATCAAAAAACAAAAGAGACTGCTGCATGACTTGGGGCTCATACTGATTGGCTGATTTGCAAGGGGGTGAGGTGAAAGACAGATGCCCATGGGCTGCAGGTGCCAACTTTGCAGTTTCAGCAGGGGACCAGGTGGCAGACAATGTGAAGGAACTGGAGGCACTGTCAGCCATCCAATCTACTACCGCCTCTACTTGTTCTGGCCTCACCATTCGTACACTTGTATTTGGGCCTACAAAAGGATGTTGAATGTCCTGTCTCCTACGTGCACCTGAAGAAGGTGTTTCATTTGGGCGTGTAGCTGGCACAGATCGACCACATCCTCTCCCTTCAACAGGAGCTCCACCAGCACTAGCAGCACCACGACCAGGGCCACGTCCCTTATTTGATGTTCTCCACATTCTTTGAGGTCACCCACTGAACTAACAGACAGATTAACTACATTAATTTCCCTGTCACATATGCATTGCAGGTGCACCTCACACCAATATATTAATTTGCCAAAACCAGAATTATTTGTTTTTAATTTTTTCTGGGCACTGTTGTATGTCCTGGATTAAGCTAGCTAAATTTCAACCAGTGTCACGGGACAAGATGGAGGCTGTAGTGAAAGCCCTTGTGAAGGCTAACCAGCAACAGCAGGAGACTAATCGGCAACTGCTAGAGGCTAGCCAGCAACAGTGGTAGGCTAACCAGCAACAGTGGGAGGCTAACCAGCAACAGCGGGAGGCTAATCAGCAACAGCAAGAAATGAACAATGTGCTTCAGCAACACGTGATGGCCTTACAGAAGACAGGAGAATCTCAGGGGGCCCAAGATGTCCGGAAAGCAGTCCGCATGGCGATCCCCAAAACGGCTCCAACAGATGACGTTGAGACCTATCTGGCGGTGTTCGAGAAAGTGGCCGAGCGGGAGGGTCTTCCTCGAGACCAGTGGGCTGAGGTTGTTGCTCCATTCCTGACATCCGGACCCCAACAAGTGTACTTTGATTTGTCGTCTGAGCAAGCGGCGGACTACAACAAAGTTAAGGGTGAGACTCTGGAGCGACTTGGGGTGAATGTGTTGGTTCAGTGGGAGTTTGACCCCACCAAGCCAGCGAGATTACAGTATTATGACTTGGTGTGCCTGTTGCAGAAATGGCTACAGCCAGAGGTACTAAATCCTACTGCCATGCTGGACCGTGTTGTGGCTGACAAGTTCTGGAGGTGTTGCAACAACCTCTCCAGCGCTGGGTTGTCCAGAGGTCCCCTGCTAGTGCCCTGGAAATGGTGGACCTGGTAGAGCAGTAATCGGGCTACTGAGAAACTCCAGGGGGGCTCTAGAGAAGTGGGCAATAAAACAGAGAAAATCCCCGCCCCAGACCCGGCGGCCAGAACTGAGAAAGACCGCTCGGGACATGCCCTTTAGGGATATGGACCCGATAATCTGCTGGCAGTGTCATGAGCCCAGCCATGTAAGGGCCGACTGTCCCCACCTGGTTGAGCCCATGGACACAAATTTTTGGTACCTACAGTCACTGTATGCCAGAAGGGTCTGTGCGTCAGACACTCCAGAGACTCTCGATAACAAACATTTGTGTCAGGTGGAGATAGGAGTCACTCCTGCGGTGACTTTGCTGGACTCAGGGAGTCTGGTGCGACCCACTGAGTTTACTGGTCGGAAAGTCGGTGTATTCAGTATACATAGAGATTTAAAAGACTACCCCACCGCTTGGTGTCTCTAAACATGTGTGCCGTCAGGCGGATCCATGAAGTGGCAGTGACCATGAGCCTGCACCATGAGTTGATAATAGGAAGAGACTTTCCGTTGTTCCCAGCCTGTGGCCAGCTGTTATACCTACTGATCCCCAAGTGATAGGTAAAGCTCCAGTGGAGAGGCCTGGCTCAGGTGGAGGTGCTACAACACAGGGAACCCAAGGCAGAGGGGCCAGTGGTAGGGGTGACAGCCACTCCGGTGTATGAGGGGGAGACAACCCCACTGAATGGGATAGTTAGGGAGCATATGAAGGCAGCTCAGCGAGCCCAGAGTCGGGTCTGTAATTGAGCACCTCGGGTCCAGAATCAAGTGGAGATCAGGTCTTGGTTTTTGAGCTGCCTGTGGACAGTAAGTGCAATGCTAGGTGGCAGGGGCCCTATGAGATAATGGAGAAAGTAGGCAACGTAATATACAAGGTACACCAGCCAGGTAGGCGGAAGTCGGAGCAGGTCTACCATGTCAACTTACTGAAGTTTTGGAAGGATAGAGAGACTTGTGTTGAGAACAACCCGCAGCCTGTATGTCTAGGGGAAGAGATTCCGGCACCTCTGTCTGTTGCAGGGGAAGCGGCTGCCACAGTACGTGTTGCTGACAGCCTTTTCTCTAAGCAGGCTCAGGAGGCCAGGGAGTTCGTTAGTCGGGACATGGATGTGTTCACGGACCTCCCTGGATGTACTTCCATAATCCGCCATGGTATTGTCACAGATTCCCAGGCGAAAGTCCAGTTAAAGCCATGCCGGGTGCCCGTGGCTCGGCGGCAAGCCATCTCGGAGGAAGCACAATACTTGGGGTGTGTCATTGTACACGGAGTCATCAAACCCCAGATGAATAAGATAGAAGCAATATGGAGTTGGCCACCACCATGCCAAAGAGGTGAGGGCCAGGGTCATCAGATGTTTTTGGTCTCTACAGAATTTCAAGTTCGTGGTGGAACATAAAGCAAACCGGTTACAGGGAAATGCCCTGTCCCAGGTGCATTGTTTGGCGAGTGTTCACCCCCTTAAGGTTGAACAAAGGGGGGTATATGTGACACAGGAAGGGTCTGTTAGTAGATGGGAGGTATTTTCCTCCCAGCATATGCTGCAGACACTGATTGCAGCAAGGTGAGGTCAAGCACTGGGATGGATTTCACTTGCCAGTCTAGGCTTTGTGGTTGCCCAACTCTCATTAAAAGTAGCAGAGTGTGATATAGCTGTCTTTGTTAAGCTATGTGAGGCTTGTGCCTGGATGAAAGCTTAAGACCTGTCTGGGAGGACAGGTGGATTATTTCCTGGACTTAAAACTTTGGTGTGGACCTGTTTGCAAAGTGTAAACACACGCCTGGACTTAGTAACATAGTAACATGGTTTATAAGGCCGAAAAAAGTTGATCCAGAGGAAGGCAAACATCCAGGCCCCTCTTGAACTCTTTTAGTGAACTTACCATCACCACCTCTTCAGGCAGAGAGTTCCATAGTCTTACTGCTCTTACCGTAAAGAATCCTCTTCTTTTTTTCTTTTTAAAATTCTTTTTATTATTTTATATAAGGGGGGGGGGAAATTGCAGAAGTTGTTCCATACAAGGTATAAAGTTAGCAGAAATCAAACAGGTGTACTCTGCAAGGCATATTGACAGTTAACAGAGTTACAGATTAGATGACAGATAATCAAAATAACATATTTCCCCTGCTGACAGAGTTGTGAGTACTCTTGGAACAGAACAGGTCATGTTATGTACCATAACAAAGGTGTCTATGCAAGAATAACTAATAAAATTGAAAACAGAGTAAAGCATAAAAGATGGGGTGGAGGGGGTGAAGGGGGGTGGGACTAGGTCACATATGCAAGCAACAAATTAGGATCTTGTATGGGTGACAAATCGGTTTAAAAGCTAAAGAGGAGATACTGTATACTAAAGTTCTGTATAAGAGGTAGTGTGGAGTTATGGTCTGTGTAAGAGGTAGATCAGTGATCAGAGTTAAAGAAATGTCTATATTTCGCCCATGGGGGACCAAGTATTGTGAAAGGAAGTATACGTCCTTGTCTCCCAACTAGCCAACTCTTCTAAACGGTAAATGGAGTTAACTTTCTCCTGCTATTGTTTAAGTGTCGGTGGGGAGTTTGACATCTACTGTATAATGTGGATATTAGAATTCTAGCGGCAGCCAGTAAATGTCTGGATAAATCACAGAAAAAGAATATTAGTGCACAAAAATAGATGCAAACAATATATACTGTATAAACTAAGACCTCATTCTGATATGATAAAATCTGAGACTCTTAGCCAATATATTTTGATTAGAGATGAGCGAGCACTAAAATGCTCGGGTGCTCGTTATTCGAATCGAATTTTTCCCGATGCTCGGGTGCTCGTTTCGAATAACGAACCCCATTGAAGTCAATGGGAGACTCGAGCATTTTGTGCAGGGGACCGGGGCTCTGCCTAGGGAAGGCTGGGTGAAAACCTGGAAACCTCAGAAAATGATGGAAACACCACGGAAATGGACAGGAAACAGCAGGGGCAGCATGCATGGATGCCTCTGAGGCTGCCTAATCGTACCATTATGCCAAATTCTGGGCAACAGCCTGGTGGTGACCCTCAAGGCAATTGTGCTGACCCAGACCAAGATGGGGAAGGCACATGTGCTGGCACATGTTAGGAAAGCACCCAACTAGGTGCAACGAAGGTCCATCACCGCCTGCAGGTGACACCACTGCTCATGCTGGCACTGCTGTGCTATCCCCCGCCCCACGATGCAGGCTTAAGCCTGACATAGCATGGTGACAGCGTAGTGACACCAACAAGAGACCAAGTTAGATTGAGGTGGCAGGTGAAGCACCCAAAAATTTAGCCTGACACAGCATGGCAGTGACACCACCAATGCCTTGGTCAGACTGAGATTGCAGTCAAATGTCTGTAGGTGAGCCTCCCAAAAATTTGTTTTGGAGTGTCCAAAGTTGACCCTCCTATAAAATAGTTTTCTTGTTTTTCCTGTTATTAGTTTATGTACAACCCATGGCTGGCATCAGGGGCTTAGCTAGAACTGACTGGGCCCCACAGCAAAATTTTGTATGGTGCCCCCCTTCATGACTATCCAGGCATCCTATATGTGCATATGTAAGGGAGAGTTCACAGGGCAGGGGGCACACACAGTGCAGCATGGGGGGCACAGTACAAGGCAGGGGCACAGGACAGCATAGCGGGCACAGTGCATTATAGGGCGTACAGTATAGGGCAGGAGGCACACACTGTGTAGCATGGGGGACACAGGGCAGGGGGAAAAATAAAGCACAGGGGGTACAGGTCAAGGGGCACACAGTGCAGAATGGGGGGCACAGTACAGGGCAGGGGGGAAAATACAGCACAGGGTACAGGGCAGCATAGAGGGCACAATACAGCACAGGGAGTACAGGGCAGGGGGCACACATAGTGTAGCATAGGGGACTCTGTACAAGGCAGGGGGCACACAGTGCAGTGCAGGGGGCGCACACAGTGCAGCATAGGGGGCACAGTACAAGGCAGGGGGCACACAGTTCAGCATAGGGGGCACAGTGCATTATAGTGGGTACAGTACAGGGCAGGAGGCACACACTGTGTAGCATGGGGGGCACAGTACAGGGCAGGGGGCAAAATACAGCACAGGGGGCAGGGGGCACGCATAATACAGCATAGAGGGCACAATGCAGCATAGGGGGTACAATACAGGGCAGGGGGCACACATAGTGCAGCATAGGGGACACAGTACAGGGCAGTCGGCAGAATACAGCATAGGTGACAGTACAGGGCAGGGGGCACACATAGTGCAGCATAGGGGGTACAGTACAGGGCAGGGAGCAGAATACAGCATATGGGGTACAGTACAGGGCAGGGGGCACACATAGTGCAGCATAGGGGACACAGGGCAGGGGGCAGAATGCAGCATAGGGGGTGCAGTACAGGGCAGGGGACACAAACTTACCACTGTTGGTCAGGCTGGTAGTGAGTCTGAAGGTCTGCTGTATTGGCTGGCTGGCAGGCTGCAGCAATGCTCAGATGGCTGAGACAGCGCTGCTCTGGCTGGCTCCTGCTTCCTGGATGTCTGTTACAGCCAGAGCAGGAGGTCAGCTGACACTACAAGGGAGGTGGAGGGGCAGGTAAGAGAGGCAGCCTGACGGGCAGGCAGGAGTGCAGAGGGTCACATGCAGGGTCCACATGGTGCTTCTGGAAGTCTGGGAGCGGGCCCTGTTTGTGACTGAAGTATTACTTGAAAAGATTGGTGGAGCAGCAGCTTCCTCTCACTGCTCCTCCACCAATCAGATTACACAGTGCAGCAGCGCAGAGGAGATGTAAGAGAATCCCTCTCTCCCCATCTTCTTGTTTCAATGCGCAGCGTTACGATCCCACCCCACCCCTGGAAAGAGAGAGAAATAGAAATATTACCCTGCTGATTTGCCACATCCCTGCTACTGCTCCCGGGCCCCGAAGCAGTCGCTTCCCCTGCTTCCCCTATAGCTACGCCACTGGCTGGTATGGTGGGAATATATAGGTTTGTTTCACAGACGGTCCACTGCACCGTTACATTTTCTTCATCATTGCCAATACCTTTTTCACCAACTGTTGTATGGCAATGAAAAAGGGGAAGGTGAATCCACTGCCGAAGAAAAGGGTCATCCTCCTACAAGTCTCCACTTGTTCTCAATTGAAAAGGGCCTTCCTCATAGTGGCCACTTCTGCGGATGACAGAGGTGGTGTACCTAAGGACAGCCTGACCGAACAGGATGGCAGACGGGGAGACACTCCCTCATGTAAAATTGTTTTTTGAGTGTCTGTATTTGACGCTACTAAAAAATTTATTGGAGAGAGGGCCTGTAGGTGGCCTTCCGTAAACATTGTTTGTATAGAGCGCCAGTTGGCCCTCAGAAACATTGCCTGTTGGCTCAGCGTTTCTGTGCGAAGAGGAGGAGGAGGGGTTGGAGGAAGAGGCATAATAAGTCTGAGAAACCGTGACCAAGGTAGGCCCCGCAATCCTTGGTGTGGGCATTACATGAGTGGCCCCAGGGTCAGACTTGATCCCAGCCTCTACCAAGTTAACCCAATGTGCCTTCAGGGAGATATAGTGTCCCTGCCCGCCAGCACTTGTCCACGTGTCCATGGTTAGGTGGACCTCATCACTAACCGCGTTGGTCAGGGCACGGATGATGTTCTGTGACACGTGCTGGTGTAGGGCTGGGACAGCACATCTGGAAAAATCGTGGTGGCTGGGGACCAAGTACCGAGGGACAGCCACCGCCATCAGGTTGCGGAAAGCCTCAGTCTCTACCAGTCTATAGGGCAACATCTCCAGGCTCAACAATTTGGAGATGTGGACGTTTAGAGCTTGGGCATGTGGGTGGCTGAAATTGTATTTGTGCTTGCGCTCTGCTGTCTGCTGCAAAGACAGCTGAACGCTGCGCTGGGACACATTAGTGGAGGTTGTGGAGGATCGTGCAGGTGAATGGGTGGTTGTAGGGTGGGAGATGCTCGTGCCGGGGTCCTGGGCGGGGGGTGGACTCGCCGAGCCAGCATGTGACACAGGGGAAGGGGCAGTGGTGTGACCCGCAGGAGGTGAACGGCCTTGGTTCCACTGAGACGGGTGTTTAGCACTCATATGCCTGCGCATGCTGGTAGTGGTTAGGCTGGTAGTGGTGGCTCCCCTGCTGATCTTGGTGTGACACAGGTTGCACACCAGTTTCTTTAAAAAACCCCCAGATTTGCGAACATCTAGGCGTCGGCACGGAAACTTGACTCCGTGAAACAGTTGCTGATCTACCTGCTCTGGCCCTGCTTCTCCCTCTGGCCACCCCACTGCCTCTTCCAACCTGTTCTGGTGCTACACTTGCCTCCCCCTCAGAAGCACTGTCTTGAGTTGGATTACCAACCCAGCTCGGGTCAGTCACCTCATCATCCACCAGCTCTTCCTCCGATTCCTCATTCTGCTGCCCCCTCGGACTTACTGCCCTGACAACAACGTCACTGTCTGACAACCGTGTCTCATCATCATCATCATCATCCGACACCTCTTCACGCACTACTTGCACTAAGTCCACACTCTCATCACCCACAGACTGAAAGTTCTAAATTTTGGGCATCGGGACAGAGCAACTGCTCAGGTTGCTCTTGAGCAGTGGTTTGTTTCTCTGGGTAGGGTCCTGAAAAGAGTTCCTGTGAGTATGCCTGATCTGAATCCATACTTTCCGTGGGGGGGGGGGGCAGGCTGGGGGGAAGGAGGTTGAGCTGGAGGAGAGAGAGGTCTACTCCCTTAGCTAAGGTGGGTGGACTGCGTGGAAGACTGGGTGGTGGATAAATTACTGGACGCATTGTCCGCTATCCACGTCATCACCTGTTCGCACTGTTGTGGTTTCAATAGTGGTGTACCACGTGACTCAGTAAGTTGCGAGATGAAGCTAGGGAGCGAAACTCTGCGGCATTCCACTGCTCCCTCATCAGCATGTACAGTGTCACCCTGCCCAGGACCACGGCCTCTGCCCCCTACACTACTTGAACGCCCATGCCCTCGTCCTCGACCCTTAGCCCTTGGGTTCAACATTTTGTATATTCACCAAACTGTTGAGTTAATATCCGAGGCCAAAACCGTATTCAGTAGACAGTAGAATTACTATCTGAGGCAAAAAAATGTAGTCTTTAGACTCCAGCTATTGCACCGCAAACCACTCAATTTTGCACTGGACTGTAGTTTATATAACTGAGAATAAAAACGTATTCTCTAGACGGCGGCTAGTGTATCACACACCTCACAATTGTTCACTGGACTGTAGTTTATATAATTGAGTGAAAAAAATTATTCTCTAGACTGCGGCAAGTGTATCGAACACCTCACAATTGTTCACTGGACTGTAGTTTATATAATTGAGTGAAAAAAATTATTCTCTAGACTGTGGCTAGTGTATCGCACACCTCACAATTGTTCACTGGACTGTAGTTTATATAACTGAGTGACAAAACGTATTCCCTAGACTGCTCTACAGATGTAGTGTACTGTGTGGACCATGTGCTATCCCCTTTCTGCCACCAGTGCACAGTGTGCAGCCAAGATGGTGGTAGCTGCACTACAAGTCCCAGCCAGCAGCCGAGAGGAGGACAAATAAAAAATGTTGTTGTAGCCCTTAGAAGGAGCGTTGGGTTCTTTGTGGATGATTCCTGCCTAACCAGATTCTAATTTCACTCCCTAACAGTGTGCAGCCAAGATGGCGGTAGCTGCACTACAAGTCACAGCCAGCAGCCAGGAGGAGACCAAAAAAAAAAAAAAAGTGCTTGTAGCCCTTAGAAGGGCTGTTGGGTTCTTTGTGGGTGATTTGTGCCTAACCAACAACTAAATTCAGGCCCTAACACTCTCCCTGACAGACAGCAGCTCTATCCCTAATCTCATGCAGACGGCGTATGACGCGAGCAGTGCGGGACAAGATTCTTATATTCCCAGGTCATCTGATCTGGCCAGCCAATCCCTGCTATCGACTTGTAGGGGCCCCATGTGATGGCAGGAGGTACCAAAGACTCTCCTGCATGTTGATTGGCTGAAAAAAGGCGGCTAACATGCAGGAAGAGGAAGTTGCCATTTCCTCGAGGATCGCGATATACTCGTCCGAGTAGCGAGCATATGCGAATACCCTAATGCTCGAACGAGCACCAAGCTTGGACGAGCATGTTCGCTCATCTCTAATTACAACTAAAATCTAAAATTGTAACATAATGATGGTGAACTAGCAGTATAGTAAACCATTACTGCCATAAAATGCTCAGAACCAGAAATAACATTTTCTGCACGCAGAATCTAAACCACATTGTTATTATAGATCTTGCCACTCTGCTTCAATATCTTACGAGTGGTGTAGAGTTATTAAAGATGATCCAGATTGGAGGGATCTGCAGGTGATCTGTATGAAATGAATCTTCTGCAGGCTCGTCAGCCTGCATCGTTGCGATGGCTTTTTGGTTTGGCTTTCGGAGACTTGTGTTTCGCCACCATCGACCACGGTTCATGTCTCGGTAGCTTGGGTATCGGTGGAATTAATTGCATCCATGAGTCTATTACAATGTGCGGTATATCCAGGATAGTCCAAGCGTTTTGGAAGTCCAAGGGTGTTCTAATTGTGCATCTTGTGCCATTTTTGGTGAACAATAGACCAAATAGAAAAAGCCATCTAAACATGATGTTGTTGCTTTTCAGACAGTCTGTTAAGGGATTTAGTGTGTGCCTTTTGGCTAGTGTTGATGGAGCAAGGTCTTGGAACAAATGAATGAGAGCATTCTCATGTTGAAGATCCTTATGCTCCCTAGCCGCTTGTAGTATGGCGACAGTATCTTTGTAGCTTAGCAGGCTGAAAATTACATCCCTAGGTGGCTCTCCTGTTTTTGGAGTGGGTCTTAGTGATCTATGGATGCGTTCAATGGTTATAGCACGTGCTCTAGGTTCTCCCAGCAAGGTAGTGAAAAGCTTAATGGTGGACTCTAGCAGCATTGCGTTCATGACTGTTTCTGGCAGTCCTTTAATTCTAACATTTTTCGTCCTGCTCCTATTTTCCTGGTCCTCTATTAAGAGGTACGCTTGGTACCTAGGTGAGCGTCCATATTTTTCACCATCGCTGAGCAGTGTGCGGTAAGTAGCGCTTGGTCACTTTCTAGTACTTCCACCCTATTTCCCACTGACCTGACATCTTGTTTTATGTCTCCCAATTCTCTAAGAACCGGCTCCAGGGCCTGCATTAAGGCTTGTTGGAAAAAGGTTTTTGTCAGGGGGGAGTTATCTTCTCTTGATTCTGGGTTTTCAGGGTGAAAGCATTCACTCGACTTTGCGCCATCCTCCTCGTCTTACTGTGCATTTTCCGGTGGCGCCATCTTGCTTGCTCTGGCTGGAGACAGCGACAGCCTAGTTTTCCAGAATTTATCCATGTTAGTCTGGTGCTTTTTAGATTTAGGTGTCACAGGAGGGTCTCTGAACTTGTCCTTACCGATCTTAACCATTTTGGTTGGGTCTGGGCTAGTTATAAGTTGCGAACGTGGACTTATGGTGCAGGAGCTAAAAATCAAGCATCCTCCATGAGCTGCAGTCAGGCTCCGCCCCCCTTGCAGAGTTAAGATTTAAAGCATTTTTAATCTCGTCTTGGAGGGATATTAGTTCTGCGAGGCGTGAAGCTAGTAAAGATCTATTATGCAGACACTCCAGTTGAGTGATTTTCTGCTACAAATCAGCTATTTTTTTTTTACTTCTTTCTTTTTGTACATATGCAGAGAGGGATATGAACTCACCTCTGACATGTGATTTATGGGCTTCCCAGATCATCTGTACGGATACCTCTTCATTGTCATTTATCTCAAAAAAACTCCTTCAGTCGCTGTTTAATTTTCTGGACATTTTTCTGGGGTTTCAATAATAGATCGTTAAGCCTCCAGCATCTAGAAGGTGGTAAGGATGAAGGAATTGTGTATTGTATTTCTACTAGAGAGTGGTCAGAGAAGAATTGTGTTTTAATATTAGAGGAATGAGTGTTGAATATGGGTAAAAGGGATGAAAATGTAGTCTATTCTTTGATATGAATTATGTGGGGTAGAGTAGTGAGTGTAGTCTTTAACTGAGGGGTGTAATTTCGCCAAATATCTGCTAACTTTAAGGAATGTAATAACCGCCTTAATTTTGCTAGGGCCTTGTGACTGATGCTAGACTTGCCATTAGAAATGTCTATTAGTGGATTCAGTGCCACATTAAATTCACCTCCTAACACTAGAGTTCCTTCAGTGAAACGAGTTTTTTCAGTATCGTGATGAGCCAGGAGATTTGATTTCTGTTGGGGGCATATATATTCCGAAGCATAAATGTTATGTTTAGAGAGGAGCAAATTTTTCAAAAATTCAATTCGGCTGGTTCGTCGAATTTTCCGAAAAGATTTGCTTCGATTCAAATAAATTTGTGGCCAATGGCGTTAAAAAACGGCTACTTCAGGGTTGCAGAGAGTCTGGATAGTGGTGTAGAACACTGTGCCTTGCAGTAAACCGCATAGGGAGTCTACTGTGGTAGTGAAAGAATACTGTTAGTCAGTGTCACACGCACATAACAGGTGTCGCTCTTAAAATCGCTGCACACTTTTATGTATTTGGGCAGTTAAGGGGCCAAAACTCACCAAACAACTCAAGTTTGAACTCAGCCTTACAGGTCAATGTTAGCGCCAGCTATAAAGAATCGTGCAGAGGCCCAAGATCCTACTAGGGCGCCAAAAGCGCACGCCTTTTACACCAATTCACTGATTCCACATACATTTCGACAGAACCTGTTCTATTACACGATTATACAAGCAGAGCCCCCCCAGACAGCGTGGAGATGGCAGTGGCAGCAGCATCAGCAGACTATAGAGTGGCATGACGACAGTGTGGGCAGGTGGCAGCAGCAAGAGTAGGCCACAGAGTGTCAGAATGACAAACCCTGGAAGTGGCAGCAGCAGTGGAAGTAGTAGTACAATTTGGAGGCCAAATAGTGGCACAATTACATAATTTTGACGTAGCGGCAGCTAGGAGACGGCATGTGGAGTCGGATGCGGCAGCAGAATCAGGCCGGAGAGTGGCATGGTGGCATATCCCGAAGAGCAGATCGTAAAAAAGAATTCTCTGCCTTTTGGTTAAGATTAGAGATGAGCGAGCACTAAAATGCTCGGCTGCTCGTTATTCGAGTCGAACTTTTCCCGATGCTCGGGTGCTCGTTTCGAGTAACGAACCCCATTGAAGTCAATGGGAGACTCGAGCATTTTTTGCAGGGGACCAAGGCTCTGCCTAGGGAAGGCTGGGTGAAAACCTGGAAACCTCAGAAAATGATGGAAACACCACGGAAATGGACAGGAAACAGCAGGGGCAGCATGCATGGATGCCTCTGAGGCTGCCTAATCCCACCATTACCCCAAATTCTCAGGCAACAGCCTGGTGGTTACCCTCATGGCAATTGTGCTCACCCAGAATAAGAAAGGCGAGGCAAATACCCATTACATGTTAGGGAAGCACCCAACTAGGTGCAACGAAGGTCCATCACCGCCTGCAGGTGACACCACTGCTCATGCTGGCACTGCAGCTAAAATCAAGTTTAGTATCTGTTCTTATCAGTTGCTGTGGCTGTTGGATGTATAGTGGTGAGCATAGCTGCTTCCCAAGCATCTAAAAAATAAATCAGTACAATATCTAATACGTCCCCCTACCCGGGTAAATTGTTTGGAGAGAGGGCCTGTAGGTGGGGGGGAAGGAGGTTTCGCTGGAAGAGCCAGAGGAGTTCCCCCTGGGCTAGCGTGTGTGGTGATGACAACAGCCAGAATGGATTTGGAGAAACTGTTGCATCAACCTGTATGGTATCGGTTCTTCTCAGTTTAATACCGTATACGGCCCCTATCTTGGGACCTTATATTTTATGGATTTTTCGACCACGGAAAATGAAAAAGAGCTTGCTCTGGCCAGGGGAGTGTCTTTCCCACTGCAGCTAAGGGGAAGTGTCCATGCGCTGCCTATCACAGGTCAGGAGGCAATTAAAAGAAGAAAAAAAAAAAAAACATCAGTACAATATCTAATACGTCCCCTATCCGGGTAAATTGTTTGTAGAGAGGGCCTGTAGGTGGGGTGGCAGGCTGGGGGGAAGGAGGTTTCGCTGGAAGAGCCAGAGGAGTGCCCCCTGGGCTAGCGTGTGTGGTGGTGACAACAGCCGGATGTAGTTAGAATGACGACTCAGGACCCCAAATTAAAAATTTAGCATCAACCGGTACAGTCGTAAATTATGAGATTGATCAAGTGTGGTATGTGTTCTATGTATACTACTCAGTTTAATACCGTATATGGCAGCTATCCAGAAAAATAGTTTGTAGAGAGAGAGAGAGAAAGATAGGACAAAGAAGTAAATTGTTTGGAGAGAGGGCCTGTAGGTGGGGTGGCAGGCTGGGGGGAAGGAGGTTTCACTGGAAGAGCCAGAGGAGTGCCCCCTGGGCTAGCGTGTGTGGTAGTGATAACAGCCGGATTTAGTTAGAATGACGACGCAGGACCCCAAATTAAAAATTTAGCATCAACCGGTACAATTGTCAATTATGAGCTACAGCAAGTGTGGCATGACTTTTAAATGGATATTGCATGTGGTCACGTACTCCCTGGAACCCCATAGTCACCCCTTCCCTGATGTGCTAGCCCAGAACATTCTCTGCCCTAATTCGCAAGGCCTTTTGCTGTTTCCGTGTGCTGACAGTGGGGATTTACCAGTGTTGTCTGAGGAGGTGGTGGACAATGGCGAGACACAGGTGTCGGGGGGTGAGGTAGTTGTATGGGAAGCAAGTTACAGTGGGGACTCCTTGGGGGGGACTTTCTCATGATGGGACAGATTCAACTTGGGTGGATCAGGCACAGGGACAGATGAATTTTTTGGGGGGTTTATTTAACTTTTATTTAGCAAAAATAACTACAGAAATATTTATTTGTTATCTTCTCTGCGCAGTCTGGCTTAGGGGTTCGTCACTTTGTTGGCGAGCTGTGCCGCTCTCTCCACAATGGTCTGTAGGTTCTTAGATGGAGACTTTGTCGGCGATTTCAGTACAGAAGGACTTGTTGCTCATCAACAGAACCTCGACCTCCTTGACATTGTGGACAAGGAATTTGCGGGTGGACCAGGAATTTGCTGAACCCTGTGGGCAGCATGTGTTTGGTCTTCTACTTGCTACCGTATCCAATGTTGGGCAATATAGATTCGCAAGTAATATTATTTTTCACACCTATCCCAAAAATAAAAATGTATGCAGTTTGCGCAAATAAAACTAGAAACTGGAATTGGAGAGAGGGCCTGTAGGTGGACCTCCGGAAAAATTGATTGGAGAGAGGGCCTGTAGGTGGACCTCCGGAAAAATTGTTTGAAGAGAGGGCCTGTAGGTGGACCTCCGGAAAAATTGTTTGAATAGAGGGCCTGTAGGGGGCCCTCCTGAAAAATTGTGCTAAAAGGGTGTCAGTTGGACCTCTAAAAAATGGCGTTTTTTGGGTCAGCGTTAGGCAAAGACGATATGTAGGAGGAGGAGGAGGAGTAGGAGGAGGAGTAGAGAAGAGGAATCGGATACATAAGTAATGTTAATCTTTAGCTGCTTTCCCCCGGAGGAGATTTGAATTCCGGTGAAATCCAGGCTTTGTTCATTTTAATAAGCGTCAGCCTGTCAGCGCTGTCAGTTGACAGGCGTGTACGCTTAACGGTGATGACGCCACCAGCTGCACTGAATACCCGCTCTGACAGCACGCTAGCGGCAGGGCCTGCCAGCACCTCCAAAGCATACAGCGCCAGTTCAGGCCACGTGTCCAGCTTTGAAACCCAGTAGTTGTATGGAGCAGAGTGATCGCTACGGACGTTGGTATGGTCAGCTAGGTACTCCCTCACCATCTTTCTGTACAGCTCCCCCCTACTCTGCCTAGACTGGGGACAGGTGGCAGTGTCTTGCTGGGGTGACATAAAAGTGGCAAAGGCCTTGGAGAGCGTTTCCCTGCCAGTGCTGGTCAAGCTGCCTGCTCGCCTCCTCTCCCCCGCAACTTGACCCACAGAACCATGCCCTCTGCCGCTAGCGGCGTCAGATGGGAAGAATTGTTTCAGCTTGTGCACCAGGGCCTGTTGATATCTATTCACTCTCATACTCCTTTCCTCTGCAGGGATGAGAGTGGAAAGGTTCTGCTTGTACCGTGGGTCCAGGAGAGTGAACACCCAGTAATCGGTGTTTGAAAAAATGCTTCTAACGCGAGGGTCACAGGATAGGCAGCCTAACATGAAGTCTGCCATGTGCGCCAGAGTCCCAACACGTAAGAATTCCCTCTCCTCATTGGCCTGACTCTCCATTTCCTCCTCCTCCTCCTCCAAGTCCTCCTCTTCAGCCCATACACGCTCAAGAGTTAAGGACTGAGCACTGGTACCCTCTACTGTCTCGCCGACATTCTCCTCCTCTGAGACGTGCTGAGAAACAGAACGGAAGGTGCTCTGGCTATCAAGCGACGTATCTTCCTCCACCATCTCTTTTGACATGCCTGGCTTGAGGTTCAGCGGTGCCAGCCACACATCGGTCTGCGCCGTGATGCCCTGTAACAGCTCTTGGGCGGTGTGCCTTTTGTCACCTAAGCTCAGCAGTTTAAGCACCGCCTGCTGGCGCTTACCCACGGCACTGCTGCTGCGCCTAGAGCTTCCGACTGAAGGCGCCGTGCCCACGGATGGTAATTCAGTGGAGGAGGAGGAGGAGGGGTTGGATGAGGAGGAGGCATAGTACGTCTGAGAGACCGTGACCGAGGTAGGCCCCGCAATCCTCGGTGTGGGCAGTACATGAGCGGCCCCAGGGTCATTCTCGGTCCCAGCGTCCACCAAGTTAACCCAATGTGCCGTCAGTGAGATATAGTGTCCCTGCCCGGCAGCACTTGTCCACGTGTCCGTGGTTAGGTGGACATTCTCAGAAACAGCGTTGGTCAGGGCACGGATGATGTTCTCTGACACGTGCTGGTGTAGGGCTGGGACGGCACATCAGGAAAAATAGTGGCGGCTGGGGACCGAATACCGAGGGACAGCCACCGCCATGAGATTGCGAAAGGCCTCGGTCTCTACCAGCCTATAGGGCAGCATCTCCAGGCTAAGCAATTTGGAGATGTGGACGTTGAGGTCTTGGGCATGTGGGTGGGTGGAACTGTATTTCCTCTTGCGCTCCAGCGTCTGCTGTAAAGACAGCTGAACGCTGCGCTGGGACACATTGGTGGACACTGTGGAGGATCGTTGAGGCGAAGGTGTGGTTTTCCGGCGGGAGGCGCTCGTGCCGGGGTCCTGGGCAGGGGGTTGACTAGCAGAGGCAGCGAGTGACGCAGGGGGTTGACTAGCAGAGGCAGCGAGTGACACAGGGGAAGGAGCAGTGGTGTGACCCGCAGGAGGTGGTGAACGGCCTTGGTTCCATTGAGTGGGGTGTTTAGCACTCATATGCCTGCGCATGCTGGTGGTGGTTAGGCTAGTAGTGGTGGCACCCCTGCTGATCCTGGTGTGGCACAGGTTGCACACCACAGTCCGTCGGTCATCCTCACTTTCTTTAAAGAACCTCCAGACTTGCGAACATCTAGGCCTCGCCACGGGAGCTTCACTACGTGAAACAGTTGCTGCTGATGCACCAGCTCTGGCCCTGCTTCTCCCTCTTGTCACACCACTGCCTCTTACAACCTGTTGTGGTGCAGCACTCGCCTCTGCCTCAGAAGCACTGTCTTCACTCGGCATATCAACCCAGCTCGGGTCAGTCACCTCGTCATCCTCCGATTCCTCAGGTCTGCTCCCCCTTCGGAATTTCTCCACTTACAACAACTTCACCACTGTCTGACAACCGTGTCTCCTCATCATCCGACACCTCTTTACAAACTTCTTCCACTAACTCAACATTGTCATTATCATCATCATCACCCACAGACTGCGACAGCTGGAACACTTGGGCATCGGGAAAGAGGTCAGCAGCAACCTGAGAAGTGGTTTGTGACTCTGGGAAGGGTCCAGAAAACAGTTCCTTAGAGTATGCCGGATCGCATTCCAAATTTTCCTGGGAGGGGGCAGACTGGGGGGAAGGAGGTTGAGGAGCCAGAGGAGTGCTCCCTTGGGTAACGTGGGTGGACTGCGTGGAAGACTGACTGGCGGACAAATTACTTGAAGCATTATCTGCAATCCACGAGATCAGCTGTTCGCACTGTTGTGGTTTCAACAGTCCTCTACCACGTGTCCCTGTAAGTTGAGACATGAAGCTAGGGAGTGTAGCTCTGCGGCGTTCCACAGCTCCCTCATCAGCAGGTACTGTCTCACCCTGCCCAGGACCACGGCCTCTGCCCCCTGCAGTAATTGACTGCCCACGCCCACGCCCTCGTCCTCGAACCTTAGCCCTGGGGTTTCACATTTTCTGTATATAATTGTATTCTATAAAAAAAATAAAATAAATGGGCCTGGTGTACTGAAACCCACAAACTTGTTCTGTCTGGTTTAATTTTGTGACGTACAGAAAGTGTCACCTGGACAGTATATACAGTTTGGAGGGAGTATGCTGAACTGTGTCAAACAGAAAGGTTACACGCAGCTGTGTGAAATGGATTTGTATCACTCAGCTAAAACAACAAAAAAAAATTATTTTTTTTTCTATTTTTTTTTTTTAATATTTTTTTTTTTTAGTTTTGTTTTTTTGGGAACGTGACGTGCAGAAACTATCGTAGAGCTAACTGACACCCTACTGACGGTAGCTATTTAGACTGCGATCCAGACAAATGTCGCACAGAGATTTTTAGGATCAAGCTATATATACGTGACAGGTAGCAGGTGACTTGGTTGTATTTTGTGACGTACAGAAAGTGTCACCTGGACAGTATATACCGTTTGAAGTGAGTATGCTGAACTGCGTCACACAGAAAGGTTACACGCAGCTGTGTGAAATGGATTTATATCACTCAGCTAAAACAACAAAAAAAATATATTTTTTTTTTTTTTTTTTTCTTTTAGTTTTTTTTTTGGGAACGTGACGTGCAGAAACTATCGTAGAGCTAACAGACATCCTACTGACGGTAGATATTTAGACTGCGACCCAGACAAATGCCGCACAGAGTTTTGGGATGAAGCCATACACGTGACAGGCAGCAAATGACTTGGTTGTATTCGGTGACATACAGAAAGTGTCACCTGGACAGAAAATAGTGAGTGTACTGAACTGTGACACACAGAATGGTTCCACACTGCTGTGTGCAATGGATTTGTATCACTGACATATAACATAAAAAAAAAGGGGGTTATATATAGCGATAGCTGCACTACTAGTGCCAGCCAGCCAAGTGACAAAAAAAAAAAAAAAAATGTCTTCTAGCCCTTAGAAGGGCTGTTGGGTTCTTTGTGGGTGATCCCTGCCTAACAGACAACTAAATGCAGGCCCTAACACTGTCCCTGAAAGGCAGCAGCTCTATCCCTAACGACATCCAGACGGCATCTGAGCCGAGCACCGCGGCCAGTCGGTAGTATATTCCAGGGTCACCTGATCAGGCCAGCCAACCCCTGCTATCGACATGTAAGGGCCCCACGTGATGCTGGGTGGTACGCAGAGTCTCCTGGCTTGTGATTGGCTGTGTTTTTAGGCGCCAAAAAAACACGATGCGGAAGTTGCCATTTCCTCGAGCATGGCGAGATACTCGTCCGAGCAGCGAGCACTTACGAGTACCCTAATGCTCGAACGAGCACCAAGCTCGGACGAGTATGCTCGCTCATCTCTAGTTAAGATCAACTGTAGTATATGTTCTTATCAGTATCGGGGCTGATTATGCCAGTGGACGCGAACGTAAGAAAGAGGAGGTGCAGTGAAGGCTCCAGCTTTGCCTCAACTTGGCAAAATGTCAGTATTGACACAGTACGCCAAGAAAGCTCGGAGTTCCATCTTGAGATCGAGCTGGCGGTCTGCAGGGAGCTGAGCTAGCACTTGTGGGAGCCCCTGCCTCTTGCCTCCCCCATGCTCATCGCTCAGTTTCTCTGGGGCCGGAAACATTTACTTATAAAAATTTGAGTTTTCAAAACAAACAGGGTTTCCTGTATACTTGAACTATGAATAATGGAATAGGACTACAGAACGTACCAAAAATGTACGAGTGACATGCTGCTGCCGAGCAGAAGGTCCAAAAAATTCTAATCAATTTTGAGGCCACAGAGTTGCAGAATGACAGACCCTGGAAGAGGCGGCAGCAGCAGTCGGGCAAATTTACTAGGCCAACGATTGGCACTGTAACAGCATCTGCAAAAGGCAGCAGCAGTCGAATA
Organism: Rhinella marina; assembly: GCA_900303285.1. Taxonomy (NCBI): domain Eukaryota; kingdom Metazoa; phylum Chordata; class Amphibia; order Anura; family Bufonidae; genus Rhinella; species Rhinella marina. The sequence goes on from ONZH01000988.1 coordinate 33,283, forward strand.
CATTTCAAGGCCACAGAGTGGCACAGTAACAGCATCTGAAAGAGGCAGCAGTCGTATATATTTCAAGGCCACAGAGTGGCACAGTAACAGCATTTGCAAGAGGCAGCAGTCGAACACATTTCAAGGCCACAGAGTGGGAGAGGCAGCAGGAGTCATACTAATTTTAATGAGACAGACTGGCACAGTGACATACCCTGGGAGAGGCAGCAGCAGTCATAAAAATTTAACTGCAACATACCGTAGAGTGGCACAATGATATAATTTGGAGGTAGCGGCAGCTAGGACACAGCACGTGGAGGTGGCGGTAGCAGCATGAGTAGGCCACAGAGTGGCACAATGACATAATTTGGAGGTAGCAGCAGCTAGGACACAGCGTGTGGAGGCGGCGGCAGCAGCATGAGTAGGCCACAGAGTGGCACAAAGACATAATTTGGAGGTAGCGGCAGCTAGGACACAGCATGTGGAAGCAGCAGCAGCATCAGGCCACAGAGTGGCATGGTGACATACCCTGAAGAGCAGACCGTACTAAAAAAATTATCTTCCTTTTGGCTAAGATCAACTGTCGCATATGTTCTTATCAGTATCGGGGCTGGTTATGCCAGCGGACGGGAACATAAGACAGAGGAGGTGCAGTGAATGCTCCAGCTTTGCCTCGACTGTGACAAAATGTCATTATTAACCCAAGACGCCAAGAAAGTTCGGAGTTCCGTCTTGAGATCGAGCTGGCGGTCTGCAGGTAGCTGAACTACCACCTGTGGGAGCCCCTGCCTCTCGCCTCCCCCATGCTCATTGCTGAGTGTCCCGGGGGCCGGAATCGTTTACTTTTAAAAATTCAAGTGTTCGAAACAAACAGTGTTTCCTGTATACTTGAGCTAGCAGCAGTCGAATCTTTGTGTGCAGATGACGATAATGACCATGAAGCCCTTGCTTCACCCAGCTCCCAAGTGCAATCGGCTACATCATAATCAACTACAGTTAGCTCTGTTTCCTGTATACTTGAGCTATGAATATTGGAATGGGACTACAGAACGTACAAAAAATTTACGACTGACATACTGCCGAGCAGAAGGTCCAAAAAATTTGAATCAATTTTGAGGCCACAGAGTGGCACCATAACAGCAGCTGTAAGAGGCAGCAGTCGAATATATTTCAAGACAACAGAGTTGGAGAGGCAGCAGGAGAGGTACTAATTTTAAAGAGACAGAATGGCACAGTGACATACCCTGGCAGAGGCAGCAGCAGTCAAAAAAATTTAAATGCAACATACCGTGGAGTGGCACAATTACATACTTTGGACGTAGCGGCAGCTGGGACGCAGCAGTATCAGGCCACAGAGTGGCACAATTACATAATTTGGAGGTAGCGGCAGCTGGGACACAGCATGTGGAGGCGGCGGACGCAGCAGCATCAGGCCGCAGAGTGGCACAATTACATAGTTTGGAGGTAGCGGCAGCTGGGACACTGCGTCTGGAAGCGGCGGACGCAGCAGCATCAGGCCACAGAGTGAAACAATTACATAGTTTGGACGGAGCTGCAGCTGGGAGACAGCGTGTGGAGGCGGCAGCTGGGACGCAGCAGGATCAGGCCACAGAGTGGCACAATTACATAGTTTGGAGGTAGCGGCAGCTGGGAGACAGCGTGTGGAGGCAGCGGAAACAGCAGCATCAGGGCACAGAGTGGCATTGTTATATAGCCTGGAGGTGACAGCAATAGAAGCATGAGGAGACCTGATTGTTGAGGAGGCAGCAGCATCAGAAGGCTACATATTGGGTCAGTGACAGAGTGGAGAGGTGGGTGGCAATACCAGTCACTGGTAAAGATGCTGGGTGGTAGAAGGAGCAGCTGGCAGATGTGTGGAATCAGGTGGGTGGCAGCATCATAAGAGTGGCTGATGCAGGTAGCAAGTTCTCCTTGGGGTAACTATGGCCCCCGCCACACTGAACACCCGCTCTGATGCCACGCTACTAGCTGGGCAGGACAGCTTCTCCAGTGCAAACTCAGCCAGTTGTGGCCACAAATCCAGCTTGGCTGCCCAGTAGTCCAGCGGATCTTCAATGTGGGGTGGCAGGGTCTACTCCTTGTCTACCTGCTGCTGCTGCTGGTGAGTACTTTCCGCACTTGGCGGGTGAAGAAAGCTGCTCATCAGCGACTTCAGACTCAAGTTGCTACTGATGGAGCTGGTACTGCTCCTAACCCCCCCCCCCCCCCACAGCAGCCATGGCAGTGGTACATGAGTGCTGAGGGACCCCCCGGTCAGACCTGCGAGAGGATGGATGATGACGCAGATAGGCAGCAGCCAACTGACTACATAGGATGTCTTTATAGTACTTCAGTTTGTCCTCCCTCTCAGCAGGTAAAAAAAAAGGCCCCCATTTTAGACTGGTAGCGAGGGTCCAAGAGGGTGGAGAGCCAGAAGTCATCCCTCTGCTGGATGGTGACTATTCGGCTGTCACTACGTAAGCAAGTGAGCATGCATCGGGCCATTTGCGCAAGTGACTCGGAGGGACTCCCTGCCTCCAACTCCACTGTATACTGCCATGGTGTCTCTGGGTTATCTGCCTCATCTTCCTCATCTCCCTCTACCTCCTCTGGCTGCTCCTGCTCCTCCTCCTCTGTCACCTAGGTAGAAAAACCACTAAATGCTTGTGCTCCAATGTCCTCCTCCTCCTCCAGTTCAGCCACCACCAGACTCATGTGGCCGTATGATGCAGTCTCCACGTCTCCAGTCCCCTGACCAGAAAGATTTTGCAGCATCTGTTCCAGGACATGAAGCAGTGGAATGACGTTGTTCATATCGTAGTCCTGGCGACTGACAAATAAAGTGGCCTCCTCAAAGGGCCTGAGCAAGCGGCAGGTGTCATGCATGAGCTGCCACTGGCTGACATCAAAATTACACAGGGGAGTACTCCTGTCGGCTTGGATCATTAAGAAATCGTTTATGGCCTTTCTCTGTTCATACAGTCGGTCCAACATATGGAGGGTAGAATTCCAACCGGTGGAAACGTCACATATCAGCCTATGTTGGGGGGTATGCTTGGCGGTGTAGGAATGGCTGAAGTGCATGCAAAGTTTCCTGGCCATTTTTAGAATGTTTTGCAGTTGGGTATAAGACTTGAGGAACCGTTTGACAACCAGATTAAATACGTGCGCCATACAGGGCGCATGGCTCAGCCCTCCTTGGCGCAGCGAGGACACCATGTTCTTTCCGTTATCTGTCACCATAGTTCAGATTTTTAGTTGTCCTGGAGAAAGCCAGCAATCGATTTCTTCTTTCATGACGCGGTGCAGTTCCTCCCTGTGTGACTTCGTTCACCCAGGCAAACTAGGTGTAGAACTGCGTGACACTGCCGTGCCCTGCACATGTGGTACGCTGGAGGAGCGCTATGACTTGGCCCTGCAGTGGAGGCTGAGGTGGTGGAGAAGGAGCCAGACATTAGTGCAGGATCAGCAGTTTGACAACGAGGAGGAGAAAGTGGCATCACCTGTTGCTCGTGTGGCTGGGCAGGAAGCACATTGACCCAGTGGCCTTGACCGTAGTTACAACTCCACACGTCAGTGCTGCCATGCACTTTGGCAGACACCGACAGGCTCAAGGACTGGGCCACCTTCTCTTCTACATATTTGTGCATGGCTGGGACTGACTTTTTGGCAAAGAAATGACGGCTTGGGACTCTCCATCTCGGCTTGGCACAAGCCATCAGTTCTCTGAAAGGTGCAGAGTCCACCAGTTGAAAAGGGAGGGACTGCAGCACGAGCAACTTGGACAGGAGCACGGTCAGCTTCTGCGCTGTAGGATGGCTGGATGCGTACTGCTGTCTCTTTGCAATCGCCTCGGTGAATGACTGCTGCCGTAATGAATTGCGAGGAATAAGAGGAGGAGGAGCAGGAGCATCTGGAGCGGTAGATAATGACTGACAGCTCCCTTCGGCAGAGGTGCTGGAGCCTTGACTGCCTGAAATGGGATGCGTGCCACATCTGAGCCACGGTTCTCCCAGGCCACTTTGTGGTGATGCTGCATATGTTGGTGCAGGGCCGTGGTGCCAACATTATCACCCTGGCCACGCTTCACTTTCTGACCACAGATTCTACTTATAGCCATGCTCACCTCAGGCATCTTAACAAAAAACTTCCACACCGCCGAGTAGGCGATTTTACCACCAACACTCCACACTGACTGAGTGGTACCTCCGATGCCTGGCTGAGCCCCTGCGCCACTCTTTTCAAGGCTGGAAAGCACATGCGAAGAGTGCGGTCCACCCTGTGCCCGTTTGGCTCCCGGCTTCGCGCTGCTGCCACTCCGCTGACTA
>ONZH01000989.1:0-44213 GCA_900303285.1 Rhinella marina
TTTTCCTATCTTTCTCTCTCCAAACTATTTTTCGGATAGCTGCCATATACGGTATTAAACTGAGAAGAATACAGAGAACACATGCTACACTTGATCAAGTTCATAATTTACGACTGTACCCGGTTGATGCAACAGTTTTCAAAAAATCCATTCTGGCTGTTGTCACCAACACACACGCTAGCCCAGGGGGCACTCCTCTGGCTCTTCCAGCGAAACCTCCTTCCCCCAGCCTGCCCCCCCCACCTACAGGCCCACTCTACAAACAATTTAGCCGGATAGGGGACGTATCAGAAGTTGCACTCATGTTTGTTTTTGTTCTTCTTTTATCTGCCTCCTGACCTGTGATAGGCAGAGCATGGACACGTCCCCTTAGCTGCAGTGGGAAAGACACTCCCCTGGCCAGAGCAAGCTCTTTTCCCTTTTCCGTGTTCGAAATATCCATTAAATATAGGGTCCCAAGATAGGGGACGTATACGGTATTAAACTGAGAAGAATTGATACTGCACCGCTTGATGCTAGAGCATTTCAAATGCATTCCGGCTGTTGTCACCACCACACACGCTAGCCCAGGGGGCACTCCTCTGGCTCTTCCAGCGAAACCTCCTTGCCCCAGCCTGCCCCCCACCTACAGGCCCACTCTACAAACAATTTAGCCGGATAGGGGAACGTATCAGAAGTTGCACTCATGTTTGTTTTTGTTCTTCTTTTATCTGCCTCCTGACCTGTGATAGGCAGAGCATGGACACGTCCCCTTAGCTGCAGTGGGAAAGACACTCCCCTGGCCAGAGCAAGCTCTTTTTCCCTTTCCGTGTTCGAAATATCCATTAAATATAGGGTCCCAAGATAGGGGACGTATACGGTATTAAACTGAGAAGAATCGATACTGCACCGGCTGATGCTAGAGCATTTCCAAATGCATTCCGGCTGTTGTCACCACCACACACGCTAGCCCAGGAGGCACTCCTCTGGCTCTTCCAGCGAAACCTCCTTCCCCCCCACCTACAGGCCCTCTCTCCAAACAATTTACCCCTGGTAGGGGGACGTATTAGATATTGTACTGATTCTGAATTGCCTCCTGCGATAGACAGGAATGGAACCCAGATCAACTGCTTGGGAAGTAGCTATGCTCACCACTATACCACCAGCAGGCACAGCAACTGATAAGAACAGATACTAAACTTGATTTCAGCTGCAGTGCCAGCATGAGCAGTGGTGTCACCTGCAGGCGGTGATGGACCTTCGTTGCACCTAGTTGGGTGCTTCCCTAACATGTGATGGGTATTTGCCTCGCCTTTCTTGGTCTGGGTGAGCACAATTGCCATGAGGGTAACCACCAGGCTGTTGCCTGAGGATTTGGGGTAATGGTGGGATTAAGCAGCCTCAGAGGCATCCATGCATGCTGCCCCTGCTGTTTCCTGTCCATTTCCGTGGTGTTTCCATCAATTTCTGAGGTTTCCAGGTTTTCAGGCAAACTTCCCTGTGCAGAGCTTTGGTCCCCCGCAAAAATGCTCTAGTCTCCCATTGACTTCAATGGGGTTCGTTACTCGAAACGAGCACCCGAGTATCGGGAAAAATTCGTCTCGAGTAACGAGCACCCGAGCATTTTAGTACTCGCTCATCTCTAATTACAGTATTTGGTAAAATAATATTTTTTGACTTTGCTTCTGATCGTCAACTACTTTCAGATTGCCCTTCCTTGTTCGTATGTCTAGTTTCTTATTATAAAAGCTTCCGTACTTCCCTCCTGAACCTTACTTAAAGGGTTTTCCAGGAGTAGAATATTGACTACCTGTTCTCAGGATAGGTCATCAACATCTGATTTGTGGGGCATCCAGCACTCCTGTTTATCAGCTGTTTGATACGGCTGCAGTGCTCATCCTAGGCCAGTGGCGTCATGTTCATTGGTAACATTGGTTTATGTGCATCTCAATGAGCCTAGGCTGCACAGCTGCTATTAGGGTGGCCAATCAAAAGACGGACTGTAAAACCCCCACCCCTGGTTTAGCTAAGTCACTCCCCCAACCCAGTTGGGCCACACCTCCTCCCACTCCGCAGCCAAATGGGATTAAAAAAATTAAAGGGAGTCTGTCACCTCATTTTCACCTATATAACTAACAGCACTGCCCCACAGAAGATTGCATACACATCTCAGACATACATGTGTGCACTGTGTGTCTGTATTACATGTCAAGAAAAAGCACTTTTATTCTGCAGGAAAACAGCTCCCAAGTGCCCGGCTGAAAGTGAAACTAAAAACAGCTTTCTCTCCTGACTCGATTTCTAACAGCTATATCTTCTGATATACTGGATATAATGCTGTGATTTTGGTATCATTTTAAAGCTTGGAATGTCAGCTTTCAAAGAAGGTCAGAACCATTGTTCTCTGCTACTAATCCCAAGATATGAGCAGCTAAAGCTGCCCTCCCCCCTCCAGTCTGGTTTGCAGCAGCAGCAGAGCCGGGCACTTGGGAGCTGTTTTCCTGCAGAATAAAAGTGCTTTTTCTGAACGAGGAATACACACACGTATGTCTGAGATGTGTATGCAATCGTCTGTGGGGCACTGCTGTTAGCTATATAGGTGAAAATGAGGTGACAGACTCACTTTAAGGTAAAATCAACCGCATGCTGGATCAACTTGCAGGATAACAGGCTGGAAGGACAGATGTCTTTATTTAGCCTTATAAACTATGTTACTATGTTGTTTTCAGGAGGGGGGGTTGACTTTCTCCCTGCAGCTCACCTTTAGACAGCACAGTGCTGCTGCCTGAGCGTGAGCTGTTCAAATGGACCTCCCTGTGTCCGTCCAGGTACCATTGTATGTCACTGTGCTTGGCAGGCTGTGAAAAGGCCTCAGCACTTGCCGGAGTGCCGCAGCCTTATGCGGAGGATAAATCATCAATATTCTGCTCCTGGAAAATCCCTTTAAATAAGTAGCATACAGTATTTAAAGGGATTGTCTGGGTTCAGAGCTGAATCCGGACATATCCACATTTTCACCCAGGCAGGCCCTGTGATATGAGCATCGATGCTCTCCCTTGCCCTGCGTGATCCAGGGCTTCTTTGTTTATGTTTTTACACTGCTAGGCAGAGGCTTCCACTCAGCAGTTTATACGGTTACGTCACCGGTTCTGATGGTCTGGCTTTAGCGCTGCCCTAGCTGTTTTACACTAGGCTCACTGCTGAGCGAATCGAAGTTGAGAAAGTAGAATTCGATCCGAGTTTCATGAAAAATTTGATTTGTTCTGAAGTCGAGTTTCCTAGTGCTTTGTGGTAACAAATCATATTTTTTCTAAAATGGCTGCTGCATGTAAATAAGAAGCCCTTGAACGAGGGTTCACCCATAATGCCATGCAGATATCCAATCAGCAGATAGTCAGCCCCTGTGAAGACACAGCACTATAAAAAGTCTCCTCATGCTCGGTCTCTGCCATTTTCCAGTGAACCTAGTGCAGGGAGAGATGTTATAGGCCCTAGGGACAGTGTTTAGGAAAAATTACTATTGAGTAGTTCAGGGACAGCTTAGAAGTAGTGTAGGTATATAATAGGGAGGCATTATCCACACTATAGGGAAGATAGCAGGGACCAATTTGAACAGTGTAAAGCCTGGCTAATAGGAGCTATTCTGGTACACCTTGTTGCAATAATTGGGGTTAAAAAGTGTTCTAATACTACTGATTTACTTATACATGAGTAATTCCATTAATCCTTGATTCTGTTATTGGGGTGAAACATTTCGAGGGTTGCTGCCACAGAGGATGTGGCAGCAATACCACCACCACCACCGTCACCGAGCATCTCCACACTGTCCAATGGAAGCATTCAGCTGTCCACCCCCAAACACTGAAGAGAAAGAGAAAGTACCCCCCTCCACTCACCCACAAGCTATGACCCTGAAAGCCAGCATTTCAAAATTGCTGGTCTTTGAAATGCTGCCATTCTGTCTGGTGGAGACGGACAGTTTTAAAAATGTAATGATGGCAGCTGTCCAACGGTATGTGGTTCCCATGAACATGTGGCGGAAAAAATCAGGAGTGCGCTGCGAAACACCATCTGTGGCAAGGTCCACATAACCACCGACACGTGGACCGGTACGGGCAGGGATATTATATTTCCCTAACTGCCCACTGGGTAAATGTAGTGGTGGCTGGTCCTGAGGCGGACAACGGTTTGGCGCATGTCTTACCTCCACCGAGGATTGCTGGACATCTCTCTGTGCCTTCTGTTGCCTCCCCCTCTTACTCCGCTTCCTTCTCTAGTTCCTCCTCTACCCCCTCTTCATCACGTCTGCGCAACACCTGCACCACCAACTTCAGTACAGCCAGGGGAATCAACAGCAGGCTGTTCTGAAACTCATTTGTTTGGGGAAAGACCCCACACTGCGCAGGAGCTGTGGGCGAGCATGGAACAACAGACTGATGAGTGGTTGGTGCCGCTGAGCCTCGGCCTGGTGGTGTGCGACAACAGGTGAAATCTCGTAGCAGCTCTGGGCCTATGGACCACCAACGAGTCGGCATCCATGAGAGATATGTGTGCTGTGTTGTGCTGCTTCGAATACTCCACTAACATGGCCAGTGGTGATGATGACATTATCAGTCTTACTATCCCACTTCTATTCCTCCTTAAAAAAACAGTTCAGGCACTGATGGATGAGGATGTGGCACAGGAGGAAGAGGAGAAGGAATTTCTGTATAAACTAAGCACCAAAAATGTAACTATTAGTAAAGGAGGATTAATACCTATTTGCAAGTCTGAAAATGATCTGTAAGTGGATAAAAGTCACATGTGAGGGTGGGCAATTATAAGAAATTTAAAATTTAAGTGCAGGCTTGCAGATCTCACTTCCTCTTTGGATCTGCAACCTAGCTGTTTTTCCCCTCTCATCTCCCACTTGTTCACTGTTTTGGGCAACTTATAATGGAAGAGAAACCACTTTCCTCTCCTCCATGTACAGCACAGAACACTGGTACTTGAACACTGCACTGAGCTCTGTCTTCCTGCACTGGTCACATGATGATGACATCACTAAGGTCTTTCTCCACCTCATATCTTCTCTGCTCATCATGTGACCAGTGCCCTGAATATACAGCTTAAATGGGGTTTTCCCATCAGTTCTCCTCCAGTGCCATCAGTGTCCCCTCCTTCGTGCCATGAGTTCCTCCTCTGGTACTAATAGTTCCTCTCCCATTGCCACCACCCTCCTCCTAGTGCCACTAGCTCCCCCATGCCGTCGTCCCCCCAGTGCCATCAGCTCCCCCCAGTGCCATCAGCTCCCCCATGACATTAGTTCCTCCCTCAGTGCCATCAGTTCCCCCTCCCTTGTGCCACCAGTTCCTCTCCCAGTGCCACCATCTCCCTCATACCGTCAGCCATCCCAGTGCCATCAGCTCCCCCATGCCATCAGTTCCTCCCCCAGTGCCACCAACTCCCTAGAGGGCATGAACTCCCCCAGTGCCCCCATCTCCCCATGCCATTGGCCCCCCAGTGCCATCAGCTCCCCCCACTGCCATGAACTCCCCGATGCCATCAGTTCCCCCACTCCCCCTCCTTGCCATCACTGCCCAGCCGCAGCCGCAGTGAAATCAAATTCTTACCTTTCCTGCTAGAGGTGCCACTAACACTCCACATCTCTTCCATCCTCTTCTTCATGTGATACACTGAGGAGTCAGGCCCTACAGACTGTTTTCCTGCAAAGTTGATCCAGAGGAAGTAAAAAAACTACATGAATTAGAAGTCAGTTTCCCTCATTTTAGGGGAGAAAAATTATTTCCCGAATCCAATCAGGCAATCAGAATAACTCCCTGGAACAACGACCCTTCTCCAGAATTCACATACCGTAACTATAATCTCCAGAAATTCATCATCACCTCTTCTGGCAGGGAGTTCCATATTTTCACTGCTCTTATAGTATAGAATCCCCTTCTATGATATCCTCTTGTTGTGTCACAGTCCTGATTATAAGCAGAGCATGGGAGAGATACCTGTATTGGCAGTCTTGATTAAAGGGGTTCTGCAGCTTTTTTTTTTTTTTTTTTTACTGATGATCTATTCTCTGGATAGATCATCAGCATCTAATGGGCAGGGGTCTGACACCTGAAACCCTCGCTGATCAGCTGTTTGAGAAGGTAGTGGCACTGGCAGTAGTGCCCCAGCCTTCTCGCAGGCCCAGTTAAAACTAGTACTGTATCACTGGCCTGGGCGCGGCTAAGCCCTGTTCACTTCAATGGGGCTTAGCCACGCCCAGGCCAGTGATACTAGTCATGACATCACTGGGCATGAGGTAAACAGTGAAAGGATGTGGCGCTACTGCCACTGCCGCTACCTGCTCAAACAGCTGATTGGCGGGTTCTGGGGTGCCAGATGATAGATCATCAATTATAAATGCTGCAGAACCCCTTTAATAAAAATATATAATGGCCAAAGACAAATGTCCAATAAGTGTGGTTTTGAAATTCATAGATATGGTCCTTTTTTCAGTAAGTGTGATATATTACAGAGAATTGCTACCATTCCAATACTATGTGCACTACAATATCACTGTGGTAATGCTATAGTTGAAGGAAATACAGCTTTTAGAAATGACGTAAACCTTATATTGCAATATTGCATTATCTCTTAATAATATAAAAATGAATTTCTGTCTGTCTGTCTGTCTGTTCTCTATGCGCGACCAAACTACTGGACCGATTTTCATCAAATTCGGCACACAGGTACATCAGGTGTCCGGGAAGGTTTTAGACCAGGTCTCATCTCTCTAGGACGTACCGTTCCCGAGATATTCCCAAAATATGATCTCCATTAGCCAACATTACAACTGGGAGCTTTGGTTTTAAACTCCAACTGTCATTCTCTGCAAAGCCACACAGGGAGGGAAGGTTTCCATAACAACCAGGTAATTATCAGCAGCTGAGGATCTCATCCATTTCTATTTACTGACACTGTTAAAGGTATTCCGGTTACCATAAATATAACTTATGTTTTTTTCTATTACTACAGTTCAGTAGTAATAAAAGATGTTTTCCTCCACTGCTGCCTATTGCGTGGGCTCATAAATAAGCATGGTATTGACCTTTAATTCAGGCCACCCTAAAAGAAGTACTTAAAACCCCCGCCCCAGGTCTCACTAAGCCACACCCCCAACCCTGTCAGGCCACACCCCCTTTCACTCCGCAGCCAACAGAGATTGAAAAAATAAAGGTAAAAATCAACTTCTGTCAGCTGCAGGGATGGGTGGGAGGTTGACTTTCTTTCTGCAACGACACACAGAAGCATTAAATGAAATAGATTAAATACACCCATGTGAAGCGTCTTGCTAATCCACGCCCCCGACTCTGTCAGGTTACGCCCCCTCCCACTCCGCAGCCAATGGGGATTGAAAAAATAAAGGTAAAAATAAACTTCTGTTTGCTGCAGGGGTGGGAGGGTGAATTTCTCTCTGCAATGACACACAAAAATCGTAGATGAAATTGACTAATTTTAGACTACGACCATTCAGTACTAATAAAAGATGTTTTTTTCCACTGCTAACCATTGCAGGTCCCCATAAATTACCATGTCATCGACCTGTAATTCATGCCACTCTGACCCCCGCCCCAGATCTCGCGAAACCACAGGTTTGTCAGGCCATGCCCCCTCCCACTCCGCAGCCAATGGGGATTGAAAAAATGAAGGTAAAAATCAATTTCTGCCAGCTGCAGGGGCGGGAGGGAGGTTGGATTTCTTTCTGCAACAACATACAGAAACATTAAATGAAACAGATTAAATATACCCATACAAAGCAATGTTTTCTTCCACTGTTACCCAGGGCGTGTCCTCATAAATTACCATGTAATTCTGGCCGCCATCAAAAGAAGGACTTAAAACCCCGCCCTAGGTCTTTCAATGTCACGCCCCCGACTCAGTCAGGCCATGACCCCTCCCACTCCGCAGCCAATGGAGATTGAACAATTGAAGGTAAAAATCAACATCTGTCAGCTGCAGGGATGGGAGGGAGGATGACTTTCTCTCTGCAACGACACACAGAAACATTAAATGAAATAGATTAAATATACCCGCGCAAAGCAATGTTTTCTTCCACTGCTACCCATTGTGTTTCTTCAAATTACCATGGCATTAACCTATAATTCAGGCCACCCTGAAATGAAGGACTTAACCCCCCTCGTGTCCCATTAAACCACACCCCCTCCCACTCCGCAGCCAATAGGGATTGAAAAAATGAAGGTAAAAATCACCTCCCGTCAGCTGCATTCACTTTCTCTCTGCAACGACACACAGAAACATTAAATGAAATAGATGAAATATACCCAGGCGAAGCCGGGTCTTTCTGCTAGTGTTTTATATAATATAAAGTTTTAGTGTGAATCAGAGATTGATACACTGATATGTCGTTGACATTGATGCGTTGATATGGAGGAGGGAGATAGTTTCAAGGGATAAAAGAACTATGAAAAGGCCTGTGTGTGGTAATTATGTACTGTAAGATTTAACGAGCTGTATGTTGTACAGGTTTTTAGTGTCATCTTGGTAGTTAAGTAATTGTACAATACAACATACCCTTAATGAATATGTTCACATTTGTATCTCATTTATTGCACCCAACCTTTGAATCAGACCCAGTAAGAGGGTATGTTATAAATAGTATATATTTAAAGAGGACCTTTCACCACTTTGAAAAAATGAAACTGCACTATGTACCAGTGCGTCCCCCACTGATGCCAGCAGCGTTGTTTTTTTTCAAATGGTCCCCCGGTGGCTTCACACTGATCAGTTCAGGAGTTCAACCCTGCTGTGAGCGGTCCGCTTTGATTGGACAGCGCCCACAGCAGGGCAGAAACAACGCCCATTGAGGAACAGGGAGTCTCCTCCTCCCTGTTCCGATGCTTGCTAATTAACATAAAGCCTGGCAGAAGAACGGGGGGCCCGTGTGAAGCCACCGGGGGACAATTTGAAAAAAAAAAACAACGCTGCTGGCATCAGTGGAGTGGAGTGCAGGCAGATAGTGCAGTTTCATTTTTTCAAAGTGGTGAAAGGTCCTCTTTAATATATATTTATATTTAATAATTTCTTACACAGTATCTTAAAGTAGAGAGAAAAATATCAGGTGCAAATTGTTTAGCTCCAAAAAATAACAGGTAAAAGGGTTTCCCAGGTTCACTATATTGATGGGATGGGACCATCAATATCAGATGAGTGGAGCTCTGACTCTTGTAACCCCAGACGATCAGCTGTTTGATGGTGCTGCAGAACTTGGATAAGTTCTGCATCCCCTTAGTGGTAGGCCGTTCACTTATTAGCTGCTATGCAGGGTATTGCAGCTTTGTCCCATTCACATACACAGTTGAGTCACAATGGCAGCGGCTGATCCAGAAGGGTGGTAGTGTGGCCGTGAGTCAGCAGGGTGACAGCAGTGTGAGATCTGGAGCCAAACGTGTCTAGGTAGACTGCCTGCTACTCAGGAGCCTACCTGTCTGGAAACAACTAGCGGTGCAAGGGTTCATAGAGGTAGTGGCAGGCAGTCAGCATGCAGTGGTGGGAGTAAAATGTCATTTTCACCAGTGTGGGAATTTTTCATCAAGTCGCCGCAGGACATCCGTGTGTAGAATCTGTGAGCAGAAGGTGAAGGGTGGCCAGGGTGCCAATGTTGTCACCACAGTCCTGCGTTAACACATGGAGAGTCACTATAAAGTGGCATAGGAAAACCATGGCACTAATGTAGTTGTCATGGCTCCTCAGTTTCAGCAGAAAGAAGCTGTCGTTCCTTCCCTTTGTCTATTGCTCTTGATGCTCCTCCTCCTCGTCACGTGTTTCGCCAGCAATTGATAACCAAGATGATTGCAAAGAGACAACAGTATGCGGGATCTCATCAAACGACACAGAGGGTAAATGTGCACCTGGCCAAGTTGTTGGTTCTACAGAACTGATGGCTCCTAGGTGGAGAGTCCCAAAGTGTCATTACTTCTCTAAAAAAGCTGTACCAGTCCTGCACACGTATGTTGATTCAAAGGTGGGCCAGACCTTGAGCCTGTGGGTGTCTGGTACAGTTCTGGTACTGATGTGTGGAGCTGTAACTATGGTCAAGGACAATATATGTCCTTTACAGTCCACTGGGCAAATGTGGTTCATGCCCAGACACTCCAGCAACTTGGCCAGGTGATGGTAATCCTATCTCCACGTTGCAATCATGAGATTTCTGCGCCAATGTCCTCCTCCGCCTCCTCATCCGCCACCTTGTCCTCAGCCTCCACTGTAGGCACAATTCAGAATGGTCCCCTGCATACCACCTATGCAAAGCATGGTGTTGTCACGTGGTTCTGCACCTGGTCAGCCTGGGCGAACGGAGTCACACCGGGGAGGTACTGCTCCACGTCATCATCCAAGAAATCGAATCCTGGCTGTCTCCTCACCAACTGGAGATAGGAACCATGGTCAGTAATAAATGGAAGAACTTTCAGTCTGCACTAAATCAGGGAGGGCTGACCCATACATGGCGCACATCTTCAATCTGGTTGTCACCCGGTTCCTGAAGTCTTCCACCCAACTGCAAGATGTCTTGAAAATGTCAAGGAAACTTTGGATGCACTTCACCCACTTTTACCATGCAAAACACTCCCTCCTTGAGCTGCAAAGGTGTTCCCCTACATTGCCTCATATGTAATTTTTTCACATGTTGGACCGACTGCATGAGCAGAGGAAACCCATGACCGAGTTCTTGATGATTCAGACGGATAGGACCACTCCCTAATGTAACTGTGACGTTAGACAGTGGCAGCTCATGCATGACACCTGCTGATTGCTCAGGCCCTTTGAGAAGGCCATTTTATTTGTCAGTCCCCAGGACTATAGGAAGAATGATGTCATTCCACCCTTTCATGTCCTGGAGGGGATGCTGATGGATCTGACTGGTGAGGGGACAGAAGACATGGCTCCTACATCTCATGGCCACCTGAGCCCTGTGGAGGCTGAACTGGCACAGAAGGAGGAGAATAACATAAATGCCCAGGAATTCTGTACAGACCTACGTGGCTCTCCACAATGTTAGACCCTTGCTTCCGGTCCAAAATGGGGGCCTTTTTTACACCTTCTGAGAGCAATGAAAAACTAAACTACTATCGAGACATCCTTTGTATCCATCCGCCTTTCCTCACAAAGGTCAAAGTGGGGGGACCCCCTAAGCTTATGCTTCACTGCCATAACTGCTTGGGGGGTGTGGGAGCAGGAGCAACACAAGCTCCATCAGCAACTTAAGTCTTGAGTCTTTGATGAGCAGTTTTTTTTTTTTTGCGAACATATTTAGTTAAATAGCGTACTTTTACTGTATATTCGTTTGTGCGAGCCTAGACAATAATACGCTAAAGCTTCATATGCACTTTGTACGCTCTGGCGTAAGTATTCAAGTGAATGTTCGCAGAATAACGAATGGTTTGTAAGCAGCTTCGACCGAATAGCTTCGTATTGTTACGAATGCTTTAAAAAAATTCAACGAACATTCGGCAAAGCAAATTTTGGATGATTCGCTCATCTCTAGACATCACCATTTATTATTCTATTCTTCTGATCCATCAGAAGGGCAAAAAACAAACAAAAGACAACAAAAAAAAGGGTCCTGTCGTTTGAGTGTCCAGGAGGCCTCTATCACTCAAGTCAGTGTTATGCATCAATTATGATTTGATTATAATTTGGAAGCCAAAAGCAGGAGTGGGTCCAAAACATAAAAGTCACGCAAATATTTCCATCATATGTAGTGACGAGCGAGCATGCTCGGCCGAATATGGTATGCGGCCGAGCATGGCGGCGCTCAGGACCACGCGGTGTTCAGTCGAACACTGCATGTGCTCGAGTGCCATGCTCGAGTCCCCTCCCCTCACGCTAATTAGCCAATTAGCGTGCGGTGAGGTACTGGCATTCACTGTAATGCCGTAGCCATCTTGGCTACTGGCATTACAGCGATCGGCTGGCCGGGAATGCGTCATCGGGTGCTATATAGCACCTGGTGACATGTGACCGACTCAGACCGAGTCAGGGAGAGCTGCTGCAAGGAGAGACAGATAGTGTAGGGAGAGAAATTGGCTAGGCAGGGCTAGAATTTCTGTGGAAAAGACCTAAAAGCCCTTTTAAGGGCTATTGTGTTATCTGGCTACAATATATTAATTATTTTTTGGGGGGTAAAAAATTGCGCAAGGTGGCCTGACCTTAACGCCACCTGCGCAGCTTCTGCATTCTAATCCTTTCTGTATCCCATATACCTGACATCCATTGTCATTTTGTCTGCCGCTAATCAAGGCCACAATACCTCAGCTGTGTCTGCTGTATAACGTTTGCGCAAGGAGGCACAGATAGTGTAGGGATAGGATTTGGCTAGGCAGGGCTAGTTGTTCTGTTAAAAAGACACAAAAGTCTATTGTTATATCTGGCTACAATTTATTTTTTCTTTTGGGGCAAAAAGAATGCACGTTTGCCTGACGCTAACACCACCTGCACAGCGTGTGCATTATTACGTTTCTGTAGTTTATATACCTGACATCCGTTGCTAGTTTTTCTGCCGCTATTCAAGCCAACAGTACCTCATCTGCGTCTGCTGTATAACGTTTGCGCAAGGTGGCACAGATAGTGTAGGGATAGGATTTGGCTAGGCAGGGCTAGTTGTTCTGTTAAAAATACACAAAAGTCTATTGTTATATCTGGCTGCAATTTATTTTTTTCTTTTGGGGCAAAAAGAACGCAAGTTTGCCTGATGCTAACACCACCTGCACAGTGTGTGCATTATTACGTCTCTGTAGTCTATATATACCTGACATCCATTGCTAGTTTTTATGCCGCTAATCAAGCCGACAATACCTCATCTGTGTCTGCTGTATAACGTTTGCACAAGGAGGCACAGATAGTGTAGGGATAGGATTTGGCTAGGCAGGGCTAGTTGTTCTGTTAAAAATACACAAAAGTCTATTGTTATATCTGGCTGCAATTTATTTTTTTCTTTTGGGGCAAAAAGAATGCTAGTTTGCCTGACGCTAACACCACCTGCACAGCGTGTGCATTATAACAATTCTGTAGTCTATATAACTGACATCCGTTGATTTTTTTTGTGCCACTAATCAAGCCGACAGTACCTCATCTGCGTCTGTTGTATAACGTTTGCACAAGGAGGCACAGATAGTTTAGGGATAGGATTTGGCTATGCAGGGCTAGTTGTTCTGTTAAAAGACACAAAAGTCTATTGTTATATCTGGCTGCAATTTATTTTTTCTGTTGGAGCAAAAAGAAAGCAAGTTTGCCTTACGCTAAAACCACCTGCACAGCATGTGCATTATAACGTTTCTGTAGTCTATATACCTGACATCCGTTGCTATTTTTTCTGCCGCTAATCAAGCCGACAGTACCTAATCTGCGTCTGCTGTATAACGTTTGCGCATTGTAAATATTTGACATTCAGTGAAATTTTTCTGATCATACACTTAATAAAAATCTGCACTACTGTACTTGTGACAAAGTTACATATATACTATTTAATATTCGCTAGGCGAGCAGTAAGGGACGGAGAAGTGGGCGTGCTGCTGATGGTGAACACAGAGGCTATGGCTCTGGGCGCGGTGAAACTGTGCCTGCTGGCAGAGCCCAAGAAACAAAGTCATCCAAAACTCCTAGCTTCATGTCACAGTTTGCAGGGCGGCGCAAGACACAACTCTTGACACCACACCAGTGCGAGCAGGTAGTCGGTTGGATTTCAGCTGATAATGCTTCCAGTTGGTTAAGCACCACCCTTTCTTCCACAAAGTCCAGTCTCAGTAGCCAAGAGTCTGGGCAACAAAATCCTCACCCTAATCCTCCTTCCTCCCACCATGCAGAGTCTGGGCAAATAAGTGATCCCACATTCGGATATTCCGAGGAGCTTTTTTCATCACCGTTCCTTGGTTTGGGCCTCTCGCCAAGGCCGCTTGAAGTGGGACATGAGGAGATATTGTGTCCTGATTCCCAAACTCATGAGCATCCACAGTCTAAAGAAGATGACGGTGGGGAACGGCAAGTAGCGTTTCACGAGGTGCATGATGATGATGAGACACAGTTGCCAATAAGTCAAGGGCAACTAGTGCCTCAAGAGGTTGATGATGAGGATGAGACGCAGTTAAGTCAGGTTCTTGTTAGGTCACCATGTCAGGAGGAGGACCAGAGTGAGGAAGTCGAAGAGGAGTTGGTGGACGATGAAATTGCTGACCCAACCTGGGAAGGTGGCAAGCCGAGCGAGGACAGCAGTACAGAGGGGGAGGGATCCGCAGCACTGCAACAGGCTGGAAGAGGCAGTGGGGTGGCAAAAGGAAGAAGGCACGCCACGCCGACCAGGCCCGCAACTGTTCCCCGGAGCAGCCCCTTGCGGCAATCTCCCTTGCCAAGGGTTAGGTGTTCCGCAGTCTGGCGGTTTTTTGAGGAAAGTGCTGACGATAAACGTATTGTAATTTGCAACCTGTGCCATACCAAGATGAGCAGGGGCGTAAACACCAGCAACTTGACCACCACCAGCATGATCCGCCACATGGTAGCAAAGCACCCTAATAGATGGGCCGAACGCCTGGGTCCACGATCTGTGTCTGCAGGTCACACCACTGCCTCCTCTTCCCCTCTGTTACGTGCTGTCCAAGACGCAGGCCCAGATGCCTCCCGCCCTGCACCTATACCTTTGCAAGAACCATCAGCAAGCACGTCCACTTCAGTGTCCCAGCGCAGCGTTCAAATGTCCTTACCCCAGGCATTTGAACGCAAGCGCAAATACCCTGCCACCCACCCACAGGCCATAGCACTAAATGCGCAACTTTCCAAATTGCTGGCCCTGGAAATGTTGCCGTTTAGGCTGGTGGACACCGAGACTTTTCGCAGCCTGATGGTGGCGGCTGTCCCTCGTTACTCAGTCCCCAGCCGCCACTATTTTTCCCGGTGTGCCGTCCCCGCCTTACACCAGCATGTGTCCCGAAACATAACCCCTGCCCTGACCAATGCAGTTACTGTGAAGGTCCACTTAACAACTGACACATGGACAAGTGCTTCTGGCCAGGGACGCTACATTTCCCTGATGGCACACTGGGTGAACGTTGTGGAGGCTGGGAGCAAGTCGTACTCTGGGATGGCACAGGTGCTACCGACGCCAAGGATTGCGGGCCCTACTTCCATCAGGATTTCCGCCACCACCTAAAGTAGCAGCTGCAGCCCCTCCTTCTCTTCCTCTACCTCCTCCACTCCCACTGCAGAATTCGCATCTTGCAGCACCAGTCAGACTTCAGTCAGTAGCTGGAAGCAGTGTAGCACAGCAGTTGGGAAGCGGCAACAGGCCGTGCTGAAGCTTATTTGCCTATGTGACAAGCAGCACACTGCCGCAGAGCTGTGGCAGGGCATAAGGGACCAGGCTGAGCTGTGGCTCTCGCCAATCAACCTACAGCCAGGCATGGTTGTGTCTGATAACGGCAGCAACTTGGTGGCGGCTTTGGAGCTGGGCAACCTCACACACATACCATGCCTGGCACATGTCTTCAACTTAGTGGTTCAGCGGTTTCTGAAAACCTACCCCAATTTGCCTCAGCTACTGGTGAAAGTGCGCCGCCTGTGTGCCCATTTCCGAAAGTCACCTACAGCTTCAGCCGGCGTGGCAACGCTGCAGCATCGCTTGAGCTTGCCAGCTCACGACTGCTGTGCGACCTGAGCACGCTCTGGAACTCCACCTTCCACATGTTGGGCAGGTTTTGTGAGCAGCAGAGAGCAGTAGTAGAATACCAGCTGCAACACGGTCAGCGCCTTTCCAGTCAGCTTCCGCTCTTCACAAGCGACGAGTGAGCATTGATGTCTGACCTCTGTGAGGTTTTACATAACTTTAATGAATCTACACAGATGGTGAGCGGCGATAATGCAATTATCAGTGTAACCATCCCACTTCTGTATCTACTAAAAAGCTCGCTGCTCACAATAAAGGCCGATGCTTTGCGTGTGGAAGAGGTGGAAATGGGGGAAGACCCTACACAGGGTGATAGCCAGACCACCCTCGGTTTGTCTTCTCAGTGCGAATTGGAGGAGAAGGAGGAGGACGAGGAGGAGGAGCAGGAGACGGTTGCCACCGCTACACAGGGTAGCCATAGCACGTTTACACCATCTCTTCAGCGTGGATGGGCCGAAGAGGAGGAAGAGGACGAGGAGGATATTGAGAGTTATCCTCCTGGTGAGGAGAGCGAAGCCTTGTCTGTTGGGACTCTGGCACACATGGCTGACTTCATGGTATTCTGCCTTTCCTGTGACCCTCGCGTTATACCCATATTAGCCAACACCGATTACTGGTTGTTCACCCTTCTCGACCCCCGCTACAAAGAGAACTTCTCATCTCTCATTCCTGTGGTGAAAAGGACAAGTAAAATGGTGAAATACCAGAAGGCCCTTGTAGAAAAATTGCTCCAAAAATTTCCATCTGACAACACTGGCGGCAGAGTACGTAGTTCCTTGGGCACCCGAGGAGGGGAGACGAGGGGAACACGCAGCAGTTCTAACATAGACAGGGCGACACTCTCCAAGACCTGGGACAGTTTCATGACACCCCGCCAGCACCATCACCCTGATGAGCAGCCTAGTGTCACAAGGAGGGAAAAGTTTTGGAAGATGGTAAAGGAGTACCTAGCTGACCGTGTCAACGTCCTCAGTGATCCCTCTGTGCCGTATAATTATTGGGTGTCTAAGCTGGACACGTGGCACGAACTGGCGCTCTACGCCTTTGAGGTGCTGGCCTGCCCTGCCGCCAGCGTTTTGTCTGAGTGGGTATTTATTGCCGCTGGGGGCATAATTACTGATAAGTGCATCCGCCTGTCAACTGAAAATGCTGACAGGTTGACGCTTATCAAAATGAACAAGGCCTGGATTGCCCCTGACGTCTCTACTCCACCAGAGGAAAGCGGCTTAACATGAAGGAACCTTAAATGTGGCTTTTAGGGTGTATTGAATACACTGTATTCCCATGTACCCCTTCCTCTTCTCGTCGTCTTCCTCCTCATCCTCCATCATATGAAACTGCTTATTAGGCTGCCCTCGAAGTCCACCAGCTGGCCCTGCACCATCATTTTTTAGACGGTCAGCTCACTAGCAGTCCCTGCACCATAATGTTTTAGACGGTCAGCTCACCAGCTGGCCCGGAACCATAGTGTTTTGGACGGTCAGCTAAGCAGAAAAACTTCACCCATAATTTTTAAGACGGTCAGCTAAGCAGCAGCACCTCAACCATAGCTTTTTAGATGCTCAGCTTAGCAGCACGTCACCCATAATTTTTTAGACGGTCAGCTAAGCAGAAAGATCTCACCCATAATTTTTAAGACGGTCAGCTAAGCAGCAGCACCTCAACATTAGCTTTTTAGATGCTCAGCTCTGCAGCATGTCACCCATAATTTTTTAGACGGTCAGCTAAGCAGCAGGACCTCACCCATAATTTTTTGACATCAGCTCAGCAGCAGCATGTCACTCAGAATTTTTTAGACGGTCAGCTCAGCAGAAGCATGTCACCCATAATTTTTTAAACGGTCAGCTCAGCAGCAGAATATCACCCATAATTTTCTAGACGGTCAGCTCAGCAGCAGCATGTCACCCATAATTTTTTAGACGGTCAGCTCAGCAGCAGCCCCTCACCCATAATGTTTTAGATGGTCAGCTGAGCAGCAGCACGTCACCCCTATTGTTTTTGAGTGTCAGCAGCAAGCCATCAATCATAATTTTTCAAGGGTGTGTCTGATGCCCTCCTTTATGTGTAATAAAGGGTGTATTGGAGTGCCTGTTCCTTGTAATTTTTGGCAGCCCCTTCCCTTTGTTCATAGGCTTTATGAGTGTAGGAGTCCCACGTCATGAACAATTGTACCACAATGTGAATGAGGACCTCCTTTATGTGATATACCGGTTTTATCGGAGTGCCTCTTCCTTTTAATTTTTGGCAGAACTTGCGCTTTACGTACAAGTAAATATATTTTTCCTAACAATATTTCCTCTAAAAACGATGTTATCTTTGGTTTTTGGGGGTATTATTGTCATTCTGTAAAAGTGGCGTAATACTTGGACATCATCATTAATAGCAGCAACTTCGGTATCCAAGATGCATCCAGACATCCTCCCCATGCTATTCCCAAACCATTTCAGTGGTGTTTCCACCATTTTCTCACCTTTCCCTATGAACCAGACACCCTCCCCTCTGCAGAGCAGGGGGTGCCTGGTTTAGTGCTCGGGTTCTCTTATAGACTTCCATTATACTCGGGTGCTCGGCCGAGCATTCAAGCACCACCTAGTGTTCGGCCAGAGCACCCGAGCATCGTGGTGCTCGATTAACACTAATCATATGTTTTGGACCGACTCCGGTTTTGGCATTACCAATACTGATCAAAGGTTGACCAAATACTGATGGTGTGAAGGCGGATGCTCAAATTACAGGATCCGCTGTTTTTGAGCTGCTCTGACGGATTAGAAGAACAGTAACATAGACAGTGATATGAACACAGCCTTACTACTGATACCCTGCCCAATGTCTTGGGGCCATTACATAAATTTTGGGTCACCACACAGTTAAGTCCACGATGATAAATTAGACTGGACCCTACCATTGACCTGTAAGGCGTAGTTCACACTTCTGTTATTTGGTCAGTTATTTACATCACTTATTGTGAGGCAAATTCAGGAGCCAAGCCTACTTTTGCATTAGGTATCATGAATATATCTGCACCTGTTCTGTAAGTTTGACCTGCACTTGCTTTGGGCTGACACTGACCAAATAAGTGAAATGTGAACTAAACCTAATAGTGACACACAGTCATTCTACATCTAAAAGAAGGGATTCAAACACATGTGTTTTCGCTGCCATAACATGGATTAAAAGGATCTTTTTCTCCGCTACTTTATTGGTGCTGCCGCCATGTTCTTATTTTGTTCCGCTAAAGGGCCATTGGGACACCTGCAACGGTGTGCAGCTTTTTTTTTTTTTTGTTTACTGAAGGATGCTGTATGCTTTTCTTTTGGTTTAACTAGGGGTTAGCTAGGAATGTTGGAGGCGTGCATGATGATGCGCACTTCCATCTATGTGACCTGCCTGTCATTCTGACGTACAGTAACTGTTCCGCTACTAGAAAAGACTAGCTAGGCATGTTGTTACACTGCACAGTGATGTAAACCAGGATACATTCTCCCTAAAGTTTAACTACAGGCCGAGATAGACGTGATTTAACGTGCTTTGTGACAAATCAATTTGGATTGAAGCAAATATTTTACCAAAATTTGATGAAGCGACTGAATTGAATTTTTGACAACTTCAGTCATCTCTAATGTATACCCATAAATGCTGATTGTCTTCCCTGGGCAGATGGGATGTTCCAGCAAGACAATGCAGCATGTCACACAGCTAGAAATTTTCGACATTAGTTGAAAGAGCATAACCAAGACATCCAAGTATTACCCTGGCCCCCTAATTACTCAGATTTGAACGCAGTTGAGCATCTTTGGGGCCACTGCAATCATTGATTTCTCTCTGTAGATCCTTTCTCATGCACCTTCCAGCAGCTGTGGGATGCACTGCAGTAAGCATGGCTCCAGATACCTGTGACAACCTACCAGGACCTTATTAAGTTGCTCCCAGCACGTCTAGCTGCATGCTGTACACAGCGGTTACTCTGGATATTTGCTGACTATAATAACTCGACTGTGTATTATGGGTCAGTGGAACCCTTTGGGTGTCATTTGGTTGTCATTTGAATTGAAGCCAAGGCACAAATGGGAACATAGCCTAACTGGAAAGAATAAACTAAAAAATATACCCTATAGCATTTCTACCATCCGATGCTGCCAAGTCATTTATTGTATAGTTATTTAGAATATTTCAGGCTTTAGAGTGGTAATATTCTTATTATAAAATTCACCAGTTTGATGTTTAGTAATATTTTTTCTTTGTGATCAAAGTGGCTTTGTTCTTTGGTTGAATATAACTCTAAGCTAGATATAATTGTTCTAATTTATGGCTTGTCAATATGAATTTCCCTAAATTGTTTTTCTTACGTAGAACATAATGGAGCCAAATTGGTATAGAATAGCAAATGAAGAAGCATCTTTCTTTCTTCTTTTATTAATCCTTCTGAAACAGAAAGAAAACTATAAGTATTGCTTCAAACATAAGTATCAGAACTATTTCAATCCGTTTTAGCTATTGAAAACGTTCCATGGCATTGTGACTTGTGTGACACATCTAGCCAAATACATAAAAAAATAATTCGCTAATTGCATACAATACTGTGCAAAAGTTTTAGGTGTGGAAATAATTCTACAGTATAAGAATGCATGCAAAAACAGAAGAGTTAAAGGTGTTATCCAACCCCTACAATGACCCCCCAATGCCTGGGCCCCCTATATAGGTTATACTTACCCCGCTCCTCAGCACCCGCATGCCTTCTGATCGGTGCATGGTTGCATCTCCTCGTCACCTGAATCAAAACACCCTCGTTGGATCTCATAGTCACTCTGTCAGTGTATTAAACTGACAGGCAATGCATTACAATATTTGATGTATTGTAAAGCATTGTAGAGGGGATGAGACCCCCAACAGTTGATGTGCCACAGTAGGACAAAAAAAAGTAAAAGTAAAAAAAGTGTTTTTTAAAATTAAAAGTTTCAAGCAAAAAAACAAACAAAAACATTACACAGATTAGGTATCGCCACGTCCATAATGACCAGCTCTATAAAAAGATCACATGATCCACTTTGATGAACGCCGTTAAAAAAGTGGCCCCGAAATAGCCATTTTTTGGTCATTTTGCCTTACAAAAAGTGTAGTAGCAAGCGTTCAAAAAGTACTTTGCACCCCAAAATGGTAACATAGTAACATAGTTTATAAGGCCAAAAAAAGACATCTGTCTATCCAGTTTGGCCTGTTATCCTGCAAGTTAATCCAGAGAAAGGCAAAAAACCCCTGTGAGGTAGAAGCCAATTTTCCCCACTTTAGGGGAAATAAATTCCTTCCCGACTCCAATCAGGCAATCAGAATTACTCCCTGATCAACGACCCATCTCTAGAAACTATAGCCTATAATATTGTTACCCTCCAGAAATACATCTAGGCCCCTCTTGAACTCTTTTAGTGAACTTACCATCACCACCTCCTCAGGCAGAGAGTTCCAGAGTCTTACTGCTCTTACCCTAAAGAATCCTCTTCTTGTGTACAAACCTTCTTTCCTCCAGACGCAGAGGATGTCCCCTCATCACAGTCACAGTCCTGGGGATAAATAGATCATGGGAGAGATCTCTGTACTGACCCCTGATATATTTATACATAGTTATTAGATCTCCCCTCAGTCGTCTTTTTTCTAAAGTAAATAACCATAATTTTGATAATCTTTCTGGATACTGTAGTCCACCCATTCCAGTTATTACTTTAGTTGTCCTCCTCTGAACCCTCTCCAGCTCTGCTATGTCTGCCTTGTTCACAGGAGGATTGTACTATTGAAAACATCACCTCATCCTGCAAAAGAAGAGCCCCTACACAAGATGATCGGCAGAAAAAAAATATGGCTCTCAGAAAATGGCAAACAAGAATCAAAAATAAATAAATAAAATGCTTTGAGAAAAAGTAGCAAAAAGTAAAAAAAAAAGCTATATAAAATTGGTATCCTGTAATCATACTGAAAAGAAGAATAAAGGTAACATTTTTCTCACACAATGCAACAAAGCAATGGCAGAATTGCCACCTTCTTTAGCCTGCTTCCCAAAAAGCTAAATAAAAAGCAATCAAAAATTTGTATGTACCCCAATATAGAACCAATGATAAATCTCCGTTCAGACAAAAATAAAATGTATGGTTGTCAGAAACTTTTTGGAGGGCAGATTGTGGTGGAATGGTTCAGGCATCATGTTGCTATTGATCAGCCTCTAGAGACCACGACAGCCATTTTCTGACAAAAATTTCTCCTTTTTGCAGGTTTTACATTTTAATCCATTTTTCCTGTAAGCAAGCAAGGGTTAACAGCAAACCTCAAGATTTATTACCCTGATTCTCTAGTTTACATAAACACCCCATATGTGGTTGTAAACTGCAGTATGGGCACACATATGTACTTGTAAATTGCTGTGCATCAGACTTAGTCTCAACAAGCAGTATAATATATAGCCGTGTTTACCTAGTTCATCGACTGCACCTTTAATAATCTGTTCAGTTAGACTTACTGTGCATCAGACTCATTGTCAATAACTTGAATTGTTGTCGCAACTGGCCAAGTTTGCCCTGGGCAAGCTTTCCTGCCCGGCCAGTAGTGTGTCATCAGAGCGGGTGTTTAATGTGGAGGGTGGCATAATTACCCCAAAGAGAACTCACCTTTCAACACAAAATGTTGAGGGATTAATCTTTATAAAGATGAATCAGGCCTAGATCTGGTGCCTGATACAATAAGAGTGTGCTGCCACACCAGAACATTGTGACAACTGGCCCTTTACTTCTACCCACGTGCTGCTGCCACTATTCTGATGCTGTCACCCCCCTGATGCCACATGCCTGCAGCCTCTGCTACCAACTGCTCCTACTGGGATCTGCCACCATCTTGAGCTGTTACTGCCTCTGCTGTTGCCCTAAACAAAGATTTAATGTGCTGCATAAAAGATCATTGAGACTGCAAACGTCCCTATGGCTGAAAGCACAAAAGCAAAAACAAACACAATGAAACAGCTCTCACAAACATGCAAACACAAATAAGAAAATAAGTACAATAGTGCTAATGTTATGTAACAAATTTGAGATTCTTGGCAAATACATTTTGTACAAAATTATTTGTGCATGATAAACAAGCACTTTGCTTGTTCATCAGATTATCAGCAGTACATTTACATGAGTAGACGGGCAGATTATCGGGAATGAGTGTTCGTAATAATGCTTGTTACCAATGATCTGCCTGAAATTGTGCAGTGTAAGTCTGCCATAACATAACAGTACTATCTGGCCCATGCTTATATCTTTAATATCAGCAAAACATGCTTATTTACTAGGGTATGAAAGCTTAGGACCAGCCTCACTGGCACTTCCCCCTACTTTCTTCTAAATGTTACCTAGCTACTGACCCCTGGGTCTTCAACCTGCCCACTTACTCCTGCCTTCTTTTTGCTGGCCTGCTCAGGGAGTTTTAAAGCTGCATACAGTATGTAGATTAATAATGTGTACGGATAAAAGGGACTGCACTTCACTGTATTTTTTTTTTAATTTTATTCTTTATTTAAGATTTTATAACAGTATAAGGGGACGCAGCCCCAACAATATAAATTCTAAATAAACAGTTGTGGAAAACACCAAATAGTGTCCGACTGTTTTTTTGTACTTGATAGACCATCGGGAAAAATCAAACATTCTGTATGCAATATTAAGAAGTTCTAAATTCCTTGAAGTCAGGTTACTGAGAAGGAAACAGGGGGAGCCCAGAGGTTGGCTCAAAGAGAAAAAGGAGGGAAAAAGGGAAAACATACATTCAATATGTTCCCACATGTATAACACTCTATCATAGTCGCTGGGTTCCTGAAAAACTCAATTGGTTTCAGCCTCTCTAATAGGACCTGGTTCATATAATCTACTGAGAGTGGTGAAAAAGGGGTTAAGAAGAGAATGAGAGCCAAAAGTGTAACAGAGTCAGAGATGTAGTCAGGGAGGGAAAGGAGGGAAGAGGGAAAGAAAAAGAAAAAAAAAACAAAATTTAAGAATATAATTCTACTGTATTCTACTTTCTAGTCTCTCTTCTTGTCGTATTCAAGATGATAGCAGAGATTTAAACTCCTGAGTTTCTTGGAATGCTAACCAATGCTGCCAAGTTTTACAAAACTTGGAATTTGTATTTCTCAAAGAGGCGGTTAGATCCTCCATCCTCATGACCTCCTGGAGCGTATTAATCCACATTGCTATCGTGGGAGCAGAGGATTGTTTACCATATGTTTACCATAGCAGTGTTTACCATATGTCGAACCACAGATTTCCTATACAAATGTAATGGTATATCGCTATGATGAAGAAGAAAGAATGCTGGAGTCTTAGGCAAGGAGTATGAGCTAAACTTTGAAGTAATGCGCCACACTTCCTGCCAGAAGCCAGCTAGCACTGGGCACAACCAGGACACATGTAGAACCGTGTCTCTATCTCTTCCAAAATGCAAACAGTCTGGGGATACTGTCGGGAAGAGGGCGTGTAATTTGGTGGGTACCATGTACCACCTAGAGAGGACCTTAAACCCCATCTCTTGTGTATTGCTCAGAATAGATGTTTTGTGGGTGAAAATTTGATCTTTTTGTTCTGTAGTGAATGTGAGCCCAAGGTCTCTCTCCCAGTTAAGTAGGTATGTAGGAGAGGCTTGGTTGGTTGGAGAGATAAGTGTATTGTATAGACGCGACAGAGCATGTCTAAACACCCCCTTCGCATCACACAGTTGTTCGAATGAGGTGGCTGGGGCACAGCTAAAAGAAAATGATGGAGTTGGCATGTGGACAAACTAGTCAGGTCTGATATGTCTTTCAGCTTTGAGAGGGGTATCCAGGCATTTGAATCAATGAAATGGTGTGCACGGAATCTGTTGGCCAGTATTCACTTTCTGAAGGGTCCTGGTTCCAGGCTGGGTGAAAAGGATGGATTCCCTAAAATGGGAAACATTGGCGATGGCGCTGGCGAGATATCCTGTAAGTTAATTATGAAGGCTAGTGTCCTCAGAGTCGGACCTATAGTAGGGTGTGCCCGGGCTGCTAGTGGTATTTGAGAGTCCAGCCAAGGTATGGCTGCTAATGGAATGGACAGGAAGGATTGGAGGTGAGAGGCTCTATGATAAGAAAGAAAGTCTGGAAGACCCAATCCTCCTCTTGTCTTAGGTCTGAATAAAATAGAGCGGGCAATGTGAGAGACCTTCCCCGACCATATAAAGCGTGTGAGTGTAGCTAGTAAGGTATGGAAAAATAGTCTAGGGATGTGTATTGGTAACGCTTGTAAAAAGTAGAGGATTCTCGGGAGTATATTCATTTTAAATATGGCAATCCGTCCGAACCAAGTGGAAGTGCCTTTATTCCATCGCTCGAGGTCTGCGTTTATTGCCCTTAGGAGAGGGGATAATTAGCTGAATATAAGGACGCTATTGAGGGAGTTAAGTGTATACCCAGATATTTTAGTGAAGATCTTGTCCATTTGAATGGGAAGTTATCTGCTAATTCTGCGGCTACATTTGTTGGGAGGGTAATGTTCATGGCCTCTGATTTTTGTAGGCTGATCTTGAAATTAGATAATGAGGCGTAAATTTTGAGTTCCTTCAATAGGATTGGGAGTGACGTTCGTGGGTTGGTGAGAAAAAATAAGAGGTCGTCCGCATATGCTGTTACCTTTTGTGTGGTTCCTTGCATCCTTATCCCCGCAATATTGGGATTTGCTCTTATGTGGCATAGTAAGGGTTCTAAACATAAAATAAAAATTAGAGGGGAGAGGGGACACCCCTGCCTCATGCCGTTACATATGGAGAATGGCGTTGAGTATTGTCCGTTTATTTTGACTAGGGCTGAAGGATTCGAATATAAGTTTCGAATTCGGGCCAACATCGCCTCTCCAAGACCTATATGATTTAATGTCTCCATCATGAACGACCAATCAACTCAGTTGAATGCCTTATTAGCATCTGTGGAAAGGAGAAACATGGGGAGTTTTGATGTAATCGCATGGTAGATTATATTTATAGCTTTGGTGGTGTTGTCCCTAGCCTCCCGTAGTGGCATGAAGCTCGTTTGCTCTAAGTGGATTCAATTTTGCAAGTGTGGCAGGAGGCGAGTCGCTAAGATCTTAGAGAACAGTTTCAGATCACAATTAATGAGAGCGATAGGGCGGTAACTTTGGCATTGAGATGGGTCTTTCCCTTCTTTAGGGATCACTGTTATGTGTGCCATGAGAGTATCTGTGGGCAAGGGGCGGATTGCGTCCAATGATTGAAATGCTAGCAGGAATTGCGGAGATAAGATATCTAAAAAGGATTTATAATATGATAAAGGGATACAGTCCGGTCCTGGTGCCTTGCCTGACTGAGAGTCTTTTATGGCAGATGCTAGTTCTGCGGATGATATGGGAGTTTCTAATGCGGGTATTGCTTCCGCGGGGAGACGGTTGAAACCCGATTTGATACGATCTTCCGTGTTTTGATATTGTGAAGACTGTGAATTGTAAAGGGAATGGTAATACAATCTAAAGGCTTCGGCAATCTGTTTGGGTAGAGTTAGGCCCCATTCACACGACCGTATGTACATTTCCGCATCTTATCCGCATTTTTGCGGATAAGATGCGGAACCATACGGACCCATTCATTTTTCCATAGGAGAAAAAAAAAATTAAACATGTCCTATACTTGGCCGCAAAATCACGTCCGTAGCCCCATTAAAGTCAATGGGTCTGCAAAAATGCGGAACACTACGGAAGACATTCCGTATGTCTTCCGTTCCGTTTTTATACGGACACGGAATAATACGGTCATGTGAATGGGGCCTTAGTCTTTCACCCGACGTATTGGAGATACATAGGATGTAGGAACTCATTCTGTTCTTTTGCAGGGCCCTAGCTAATGTCCTACTAGGTTTATTCCCATATTCATAGTAATGTCTACGACATTTAGATAGGGTGGCCTTTGCCCTACAGAGACATACAGTAGGGACTTTACTTTCTCCCGTAATTGCGTTAGTTCAACTCCCTGTTGGAGGTTGAGAGTGGATTTATGAAGGCATTCTAGTTCATGTATTTTTGATATGAGTCGCAATAGTTCTGCTGAGCGTTCTTTCTTAAGTCGTGTGCCGACTTCAATGAATGTGCCTCTAATATAGCACTTGTGCGCTTCCCAAACCGTCAATAGGTCGTTGTCCAGAGTGGCGTTGAGGGAGAAGTGTTCTGTCAGGTCTCTCCTAACCTCAGTCTTTACTTGAAGGTCCTGCAATAAGGATTCATTGAACCGTTTCTACCCCGGAGTTTTTTTCGGTTTTGCGTTTTGCGTTTTTGTTTTGCGCTCCTTGCCTTGATACAGCCATAACTGTTTTACTTTTCTGTTCACACAGCTCTATGAGGGCTTGTTTTTTGAGGGAAAAGTTGTACTTTCCAACACCACCATTTAATATTGCATATGGTGTAGTGGAAAGCGGGGAAAAAACTCCAAATCGGGTGAAATTGCAAAAAAACGCAATTCCGCCACAGTTTTACAGGTTTTTTATTTACGGCATTCAATGTGCATTAAAACTGACCAGTTACTTTGATTCTACTGGTCAGTACGAATCCGGAGATACCTAATATGTATAGTTTTTCTTGCGTTTCGATAATGATAAAAAAATGTTTTTTTCTTCTTTTTCATATCTTAACCCCTATAACTTTTTGGTATTTATATTTACGGAGCTGTATGGGGGCTCATTTTTTGTGGGGCGATCTGAACTTTTTATTGATACCATTCTGGGGTGTGTATGACTTTTTGATCGCATTTTATTTAATTTTTTCTTTAAAAAAAGCAACAAAAAATGGCGAATCGGCCATTTTGACGCTTTTTTCCGTTCCGTTATATTTTTATAATATGGGCGTTTTCGCACACGGAGATACCCATAATGTGTATTTTTTTAATTTTGTTAATACTTTTATTTTATTTTCCGCAAAGGGGGCTGATTTGAACTTTTAGGTTTTTTTATTATTATTTTTTTTTAAAACTTTATTTTTTTATTTTTTTTTACACTTTTTTAAAGTTCCCATAGGGAACTATAACTAGCAATCATTTGATTGCTTATATCATAGACTCCAATGCACTTGCATTGGAGTCTATGATGATTTTAGTGCTTTCCTATGGAGCCCTATTACAGGCAAGGGCTCCATAGGAAAGCCTATGCAGCAGCCTCCTGTCATTTACTATGACAGGGGCTGCTGCAAGCACGCTCCGGCTCCTCCGATCGCCACAAGGGGGAGCCGGAGCAACACCGGAAGCTTACGTGCTAGTTGGGAAAGCAGGTCACCCGCAGCCATCATGCCTGCTCGGTGCAGAACGCCAACTTTAAAGTCCCGGCCAGTGCCGTACTAGTACGGCGCTGGTCGAGAAGGGGTTAAGCGCCAGTGCCATGCTCGAGCATGTAGTGAGGAAATGGTAAGTGTAAGTGAGATTAAAGCATGGTCTGAGAAGGTGATCGGATCAATTTGTGATCCCGATACTTGCTCTAGGCTGGTGTGATGGGTAAAAAAGTAGTCCAATCTAGAGTAGGTATTGTGTCTTAGAGTAGAAGGTATAATCCCTATACATTGGATGTAGCATGCGCCAGACGTCGACTATGTCATGAGAGTGTAGGAGGTCCCGTAATTTGACTTGTGTGGCGTGAGGTATGCCTTTGGAAGCATCTTTTGTCGGATCTAATGTGAGGTTAAGGTCCCACCCAAGCACCAGGATCCCCTCTGTAAATTCTTCTAGGATTGCTAAAGTAGTGTCAAGGAACTGGACGTCTTGTGTTTGGGGTGTATATATTAGCTAGAGTGATCATCGTGTCAGCCAGCTTACCTTTTATGAAGACATATCTAACTGCTCCATGAATGTGACTGTCTATCAGTTCCCAGAGGACCGTATTAGAGATAAGGATGGTCACACCTTTTCTTTTGGATTCTGAAGAGGTACTGTGGTAGGCATAAGGAAATTGCGCGTTGGACAGTAGTTGGATGCTATCAGAGCGAAAGTGAGTTTCTTGTATGAAGGTGATTTGAGCCCTTTTTTTCCAAAGGAGTCTGAGGAGGGAGGATCTTTTTTCCAGAATGTTCAAGCCTTGGACATTAAGGCCCCTTGCAGACGAGCGGGAGACACGCGCGTCTCTCACGCAACGCATCTGCAGGACTGGACTCCCGGCACTGACGGGGATCGCATAGCATCATATTGATTTATGATGCTATGTAACCCTTACAGTACTGGAATGTAATGGATAACAGTGACAGCATTATGTCACTGCTATCCATTACATTCTAGTACTGTAAGGCCCCTTTCACACGGGCGTCGCGGATTCAGTCCGGAGACGTTCCGGAAAACCGGCACGCATCCGCACTAATTCGCACGCAATCGCAGTCAGGATGCATTTCGCACGCGCGTGATAAAAAACTGAATGTTTACAAACAACATCTCTAAGCAACCATGCGTTAAAAATGCATTGCACCCACGCAGCCCCATTCACTTCAATGGGGCCAGGGCTGCGTGCAAAACGCAGAATATAGAACATACTGCAATTTGCACGCAAAAGCGAACTCAGGCGTGAAAAAAATCGCCCATGTGAAAAGCCCCATTGAAATGAATGGGTCAGGATTCAGTGCGGGTGCAATGCGTTCGCATCACGCATTGCACCTGCGCGGAAACATCGTCCGTGTGAAAGGGGCCTAAGGGTTACATAGCATCATAAATCAATATGATGCTATGCGATCCCCGTCAGTGCCGGGAGTCCAGCCCTGCAGATGCCTTGCGGGAGATGCGTGTGTCTCCTGCTCGTCTGCAAGGGGCCTAAGGGAAACAATCAGTACATCTGACATCTTGGAGCTGTTGTGCAACAAAAAAAAAAAAAAAGGGGGGGTGGTGGAGGGGAAGAAGGGAGGAGAAGAAGAAGGAAAAAGTTACAGAAGTGAATAGAAAGTTACAGCAGTAGGAGAAAAGGAGACGGAGTCTCCACAATATAGAACTAAATTGTGAGATAAACTCTAATGAACTTCAGTTTTCCTGCTTCTAAAATATCTAACAACTGATCACTTGCCATTGAACAGCGTAGTACCCTAACAGGGGTGAGTGGGACAGCAAGCAGACTAAAGATGGGTCTCAGCAAATTATGTTGGGTCTAACCGGATAAACTTAAAGGATAGTTACTGGAGGGAGGCTTCCCTCTTAATTTAGGTAATGAAGGTATTGCTAGGCCCATAAGAACTATTGCTAATCAAAAACAGCAATCTCAGATTCCTGGCTGGTTCCTCTCTTTGAATTCAATCTAAATCAACAGATACTGGGTATTTTCTGCTAATTCTGCCATTCAAGGTGTTAATCTCCAAAGTGTGCTACAGCGTCCTTGGTGGACGATCTGCATGACTATTTGTCGCCTCTAAATCAGCATGACGTGTCTTTTGGATTGGGTGTCCCTGGTTGTTGTGCACGGGACCAGGCGGTCTCAGGTCTCCTCATCTGCGCTCGCTGGATTGACGGTTTCTTCCCCTCTGTGAGGTTGAGCGGTTCTTCCTTAGGGGTTCACCAGTAGTGGAGGAGGCGTCAAGTAATGGTGGTAAAGTCCAGTCTGGCACGTACACTGGAAGTATGTTCAGAATTAAAGGCCTCTGGGAGATCTTCTGGTGTGTGCACCGACATGAATTGTCCTCCTGGTTTACAGAGGATTCTATGAAAAGGGTGGCCCCAGTGGTATGTGGCCCCTGCTTCCTTCACAGCCTCTAGGAGCGGATGGACCAATCTACGCATATTGAGTGTTAGGCGAGAGACATCTGGTAGGATATTAAGTGGTACACCTTCGTAGTATATTTCTCCTCTTTCCCAGGAGTCTCGTAGGATATCCTCTTTCACTCTATAAAAATGTACTCTACAGATGACGTGGTTTGCCTGGGTCGCGGTTCCAAGGGCCCGCCAGTCTGTGCAATCTGTCTAGCTCAATTGCGGATCCACGTGGCCTGTTCAGTTTCTTATTGAAGATGTTCACTACAGTATTGTACAATAAATCTCCAGTAACCGTTTCTGGTAAATTACGGATCTTAAGGTTATTACGGCGACCTCTGTTTTCTACATCATCTAGATCAGAGATCTCAAACTCGTGGCCCTCCAGCTATTGTAAAACTACAACTTCCATCATGCCAGGAGAGGCTACAGCTATTGGGGCATGCTGGGAGTTGTAGTTTTACAACAGCTGGAGGGCCACGAGTTTGAGATCCCTGATCTAGATGGAGGGAGAAGTCTTTAAATTGAGTAGTATGATTGTCCAAGGTAGTTGAGATGGATGATACTGTGGAATTGGTCACTGATAGTTGTTGTTCAAGGGTGTTAACCCTCTCGGCTAAAGATTGTACTGTTTCTTGCACTGATTGTATGGCCTGAGCCTGTTTTATCTCAATGCGAGCTATTTGCATCTCCAGCTCTAATATGGTGGGGAGGGCCCGGACCATCTCCCATAACTCAGCTACTGTGCAGTCCAGTGAGATAGGGGGAGAGCCCCCATGGTTCTCTTCCTGAGGTAGAGGAGTTGAAGAGAAGATGGCGGGTATGTCTTAGCTGGGGGATATAGAAGCCTGGGTATTTGCCCTATGTGCTGGTGGCTGCAATGTGGAGATGGTGATGGCGCTGGTCTGGTGTCTGCCACGGGAGTCTGCAGAATGGGGTCTTTGCAGGCTATCTGCCCCCTGTGCTGAGAATTGTAGTGCCGGGGTAATCATGGCGCTGGTCTGTTGCCCGTCACATGCGTCGGTAGGAGGGAGTCTATGTGGGCTATTTCCCCCTTCCCTCGATCCCTTTTCGTCCCCCAGATGCCTGTCTCCTACCTCTTCACCTGGGTGGCTTGTGGATTGTCGAGGTTCAGGCATGAGATATTCGGTTGCCGGGGACCACGTGTCTCTTGGCGCCAGAACGAATGGAGCTGCTGTAATGCGCAGAGGCGCCATGATGAAGGGTGCTGCCTTTGGTTCCTCTGAGGTGCAGGAGCGGAGGTACCTCCGATTGCTCTGGTGGGGCCACGGACTAGCTCCTGGACCTTCTCCCCTTTGTCATGACCCTTTTTGTGCCATTGGAGTGAGGGGTTCCCTCAGTTTGCTGCTAGTGGATCCGGAGCCCTGACTGTATGCTTCTTCACTCCGCCATGCGGAAGCCACGCCCCCCCACTTCACTGTATTTTTAATTAAACTCTCATAAAGTAACAATTATATTATTAGAAGCACTGGATCTTCTTGGAATTTAGGAAATTTAGATCTAAACTTGGACAGTTTTTGACAACATTGCGGCCGTCTCTCGGTCACCTGTTGACCACCATTTCTGGTTGTTTTATATATTAAATAATTCAGTTTTCCATATGTCTATTAATTTATTTGAATATAATGTATTAAACTTGATATTGCTTTGTGTTTGAAGTCTCATGACATTTATCTAAATTAATATAAGATGCTCTTACAATTACAAGGATGTTAAGCTTCATTTGAGAAATCTTAATTATTCTTAGCTTGAATAGCTTAAATAGAAAATTGTACATATAATTAGACTAAAATAACTAAAGCAAACATGACATTTAAAAGGGAATTTAAAATTAAATCTCCTTTGAATAATGCATACATCGCTGTATTAATCCCTTAAAATTTCTGCAAACTTTGACGTTAACTTTTGACGTTTTGAGCGAATCGAAGTTGATTAAGTGGAATTCGATCCAAATTTCAGGAAAAATTCGATTTGTCACGAATTCGAATGAGCACCCGAGTATAATGGAAGTCTATGGGAGAAGACCAGGCACCCCCTGCTCTGCAGAGGGGAGGGTGTGTGGTTGATAGGGAAATGTGAGAAAATCGTGGAAACACCACTGAAATGGTTAGGGAACAGCATGGGGAGGATGTCTGAATGCATCTTGGACACCGAAGTCGCTGCTGTTAACGATGATGTCCGAGTATGTTTTACACTGAGTATGTTTTAAACTAATGTTTTACACTGTCAGATCAACAGCAGGCACTCGCCCTGAATGTTTTACACGGTCAGCTCAGCAGCAGGCACTCGCCCCTAATGTTTTAGATGATCAGATCAGCAGTAGACCCTCACCCCAAATGTTTTTGAGTGTCAGCAGCACTGAACGTCAACTTGTCAGGATGAGGACCAGAGTGAAGAAGTAACATAGTAACATAGTTTATAAGGCCGAAAAAAGACATCTGTCCATCCAGTTCGGCCTGTTATCCTGCAAGTTGATCCAGAGGAAGGCCAAAAACACCTGTGAGGTAGAAGCCAATATTCCTCACTTTAAGGGAAAAAATTCCTTCCCGAAGAAGAAGAGGAAGTAGTGGACGAGGAAATCACTGGCCCAACATAGGAAGGAGGCAAGCTGAGCGAGGACAGCAGTACAGAGAGGGAGGGATGCACAGCACCGCAACAGGCTGTAAGAGGCGGTGGGGTGGCAAAAGGGAGAAGGCAGGCCACACCAACAAGGGTGGACGATAAAAGAATTGTCATTTGCAACCTGTGCCGTACCAAAATGAGCAGGGGCATGAACACTAGCAACCTGACCACCACCAGCATGATCTTCATGGCAGCAAAGCACCCTAATAGGTGGGCCAAACGCCTGGATCCACAATCGGTGTCTGCGGGTCACACCACTGCCTCCTTTTCCCTGTGTTACGTGCTAGCCAAGACGCAGGCCCAGATGCCTCCCGCCCTGCACCTGGACCCTTGCAAGCACCATCAGCGAGCACATCCACTTCTGTGTACCAGCGCAGCGTACAGATGTCCATACCCCAGGCCTTTGAACGAAAGCGCAAATACCCAGCCACCCACCCACAGGCCATAGCACTAAATGCACACCTTTGCAAATTGCTGGAGCTGGAAATGTTGCTGTTTAGGCTTGTGGACACTAAGGCTTTTCACAGTCTGATGGCGGCAGCTGTCCCTCGTTACTAAGTACCTAGACGCCACTATTTTTGCCGGTGTGCCCTCACAGCCTTACACCAGCATGTGTCCCGTAACATAACCCGTGCCCTGACCAATGCAGTTACTGGGAAGGTCCACTTAACGACTGACACATGGACAAGTGCTTCTGGCCAGGGACGCTACATTTCCCTGACGGCACACTGGGTGAACGTTGTGGAGGCTGGGAGCGAGTTGTACCCTGGAATGACACAAAGGATTGCGGGCCCTACTTCCATCAGGATTTCCGCCACCACCTTCATTAGCGGCTGCAACCACTCCTTCTCCTCCACCACTTCCATCTAGGAATTCTCATCTTGCAGCACCAGTCAGACTTCAGTCAGTAGCTGGAAGCAGTTTAGCACAGAGGTGGGGAAACGGCAACAGGCTGTGCTGAAACTTATTTGCTTAGGTGACAAACAACACACCGCCACAGTGCTGTGGCAGGGTATAAGGGACCGGGCTGAGCTGTGGCTCTCGCCTCTCAACCTACAACCAGGCGTGGTTGTGTCTGATAACGGCCGCAACTTGGTTTGGAGCTCGGCAAGCTCACACACATACTGTCACGCTCAGGTGTGGGGGGAAAACCACACAGAACGTGGGAGGGAAAGAAGATTAGGCCTGGAAACTAAGGAAGGTAGATGGACAGGAAACCATGACTCTAATCCTGATTGACTACCAGTATGAACAGGCCTCAAAGGTAGGCGAGTTCATACACAGGAACCTAAACCAAACTGACCCTATAGGACCATGGAACTAATGACAGGAATGAGTCTACCTGTTCCTCCAACCGGAAGGACTAACAGCAGTCTCCCTAAGGCCAAACAACTGCTTCAACTTAATGGTTCAATGGTTTCTCAAAACCTACACCAATTTGCCTGAGCTGCTGGTGAAGGTGCCCATTTCCGAAAGTCACCTACAGCTTCCGCCAGTCTGGCAACGCTGCAGCAGTGCTTACACTTGCCAGCTAACTGACTACTGTGCGACCTGAGCAGGTGCTGGAACTCTACCTGCTCACAATAAAGACGGACAGCGCTGCATGTGGAAAAGGTTCTGATGAGCGGCCTAGTGTCACAACTAGTAGAGAAAAGTTTTGTAAAATGGTAAAGGAGTACCTAGCTGACAATATCAATGTCCTCAGCGATCCCTCTGTGCCTTATAATTATTGGGTGTCTAAGCTGGACACGTGGCACGAACTGGCGCTTTACGCCTTGGAGGTACTGGCCTGCCCTGCCGCCAGCATTTTGTCTGAGTGGTTATTTAGTGCCGCTGGTGGCATAATAAATGAGCAAACGTTATGCAGCAGATGCAGCGCAGGTAATGTCACATACCTGTGCTGCATGTGCAGTATAACCTTTCTGTATCCTAAATACCTGACATCCAGTGTATTTTTTTCTGCCGTTATTCATATAATGTATAATGTTTGCGCAATCAGGCACAGATAGTGTAGGGATAGGATTTGGCTAGGCAGGGCTAGTTGTTCTGTTGAAAAGACCCCAAAGTCCTTTTAAGGACTTTAGTTATATCTGGCTGCAATATTGTTATTCTTGATGGTCAAAATTTGTGCAAGTTTGCCTAATCTTAACACCAGCTGCGCAGCGTGTGCCAGACAATGTATGTTTCTCATATATACCTGACATTTATTGCGTTTCTTTCTGCCTCTAATCACGGTGACATTACATGTGCAGGACAATGTATGTTTCTCCTATGTACCTGACATTTATTGCATTTCTTTCTGCCGCTAATCACGGCGACATTAGTAATGTTGCCTTCAATAGCTGCAGAAAAAAATCGGATTTCTGTTATTTGGGATACACAAATGTTAGACAGCAGATGCTGAACAGGTGGTGTTAAGGTCAGGCAACCTTGCACAATTTTTAACTCACCACAAAAATAATATATTGCAGCCAGATATAACAATGGACTTTTGTGTCTTTTGAACAGAACAACTAGCCCTGCCTAGCCAAATCAGCAACTCCTTGCACAAATGTTATATAGCAGACGCGAATACGGAACTGCAGCCTAAATTAGCGATAGAAAAAATACCAACGGATGTCAGGTATATAGACTTTTGAAAGGTTCTAATACACACGCTGTGCACGTAGTGGTAGTGTCAGGCACACTTGCGTCCTTTTTGCCCCAAAAGAAAAAAAAATGCAGCCAGATTTAACAATGGACTTTTGTGTCTTTTGAACAGAACTACTAGCCCTGCCTAGCCAAATCTTATCCCTACAGTATAAGTCCCTCCTTGATATAGCAGACGCGAATGAGGAACTGCGGCCTAAATTAGCGGTAGAAAAAATACCAACAGATGTCAGGTATATAGACTTTAGAAAGGTTCTAATACACACGCTGTGCACGTAGTGGTAGTGTCGGGCACACTTGCGTTCTTTTTGCCCCAAAAGAAAAAAAATGCAGCCAGGTATAACAATGGACTTTTGTGTCTTTTGAACAGA
The DNA here is from genome assembly GCA_900303285.1 of Rhinella marina. Taxonomy (NCBI): domain Eukaryota; kingdom Metazoa; phylum Chordata; class Amphibia; order Anura; family Bufonidae; genus Rhinella; species Rhinella marina. The sequence continues at coordinate 36,091 of ONZH01000989.1, forward strand.
ACTACTAGCCCTGCCTAGCCAAATCTTATTCCTACAGTATAAGTCCCTCCTTGCGCAAATGCTATATAGCAGACGTGAATGAGGAACTGCGGCCTAAATTAGCGGTAGAAAAAATACCAACAGATGTCAGGTATATAGACTTTAGAAAGGTTCTAATACACACGCTGTGCACGTAGTGGTAGTGTCGGGCACACTTGCGTTCTTTTTGCCCCAAAAGAAAAAAAATGCAGCCAGGTATAACAATGGACTTTTGTGTCTTTTGAACAGAACTACTTGCCCTGCCTAGCCAAATCTTATCCCTACAGTATAAGTCCCTCCTTGATATAGCAGACGCGAATGAGGAACTGCGGCCTAAATTAGCGGTAGAAAAAATACCAATGGATGTCAGGTATATAGACTTTTGAAAGGTTCTAATACACACGCTTTGCACGTACTGGTAGTGTCAGGGCACATTTGCATTCTTTATGCCCAAAAGAAAAAAAAATGCAGCCAGATATAACAATGGACTTGTGTGTCTTTTGAACAGAAATACTAGCCCTGCCTAGCCAAATCCTATCCCTACACTATAAGTCCCTCCTTGCGCAAATGTTATACAGCGAGACGCAAAAGAGGTACTGCGGGCTTAAGAGCAGAAATAATAGCAAAGGTTGTCAGGTGTATAGTATACAGAGAGTATCATTGCCACGGACATTCCTATGACAGATAACAGGAGGTCTGTCAGATTGGGAACACGTGGTATAATCTGGCATGTTTTCCCTTTTTGTTGTTGGTATTTACCACACCCTTTTCCCTCAGGTGTTCCTGGTGTGGTAATTGTACCTCCCCTATTTATTGCTTCTTCTCCCACTATTCCTTGCGGTTTATAGCTTCAGTTGTTGTTGTGGTGTGCAGCTGTTTGGTTTTCAGCTGAGATCCTGGAGCCTCCATTTCTTCACTGAAAGATAAGTTTCCTTTTCCCTTCTGTGTGTTTTGTTATTAGGCCTTAGGCCTGTTTGTCCTTCCTTTTGGAGGAACAGGTAGACTCATTCCTGTCATTAGTTTCCAGGGTCCGTTAGTTCGGTGTTTAGGTTCCTGTGTATTAACTTGCCTACCTTTGAGGCCTGTTCATACTGGTAGATAGACAGGAATTGAGCCAGGGTTCCATAAGGAGGTGTCCATCTTCCTTCCTTAGTTTCTAGACCTAATCTCCTTTCCCTTCTACGCTTGGTTTGGTCCCCCCCCCCACACCGGCGCGTAACATTATAAACCGCCAATTACCGTCACTTTGTTGTTTGTATCTGTTCAGCCATGGCGCTATTGCTGTGCTTGCCGGGCAGCTGCAAGGGCTGTCTTTGGAGGTAGCTGACCTCCGCACGACGGTCACACAGATTCAGAGACCACAGGCTGTTGGTCCCGGGGGTGGTGGTTTCCAGGCCTGTCTGGAGCCTAAAGTCGCTCTCCCAGGTAGATTCTCTGGGGGACGTAATAACTTTATTTTGTTCAGGGAGGCATGCAAATTGTACTTTAGGTTGCGTCCACATTCATCTGGTAATGAGGAACAGAGAGTTGGTGTGGTGATCTAGTTGCTCAAGGGAGATGCACAGTCATGGGCCTTTTCTCTGCCGACCCGATTGCAGTCTCTCCAGTCTGTGGATGAATTTTTCAATGCTTTGACTCTTATCTATGATGACCTGGATCGCATCTCCCTGGTTAAGACCAAGTTACGTGACCTTCGTCAGGGTGAGTGCTCTGTTGAGGTCTATTGCGCTGAGTTTCGGATACCGAATGGAACGCTCCGGCTGTCCGTAGTCAGTTTTGTCAAGAGTTATCAGAAAGGCTGAAGGACGCTTTGGCCTTTCATGAAACTCCAGTGTCTTTGGAAGCCGCTATGTCTCTTGCTGTACGCATGGATAGACGCCTGAGAGAGAGATCTAGGGGCCCCCGCCCTCAGGACGTACTATCACATAGTGTATTGTCTTCCTATGACACTTTGGGTAAAGATACTCCTGGGTTGATGTCTGGGGACGAACCCATGCAGTTAGAGGGGGGCTACTCCTGCTTCCACCTTTAAGCATTCTAGTAATAAAAAGGGAGTGTGTTTTTTCTGCGGACAGAAAGGACACTTTATCAACGCATGCCCATGCATTCAGTCTCTAAAAGAGAAAAAAAGAAAGGGGGTGTTAAATTCCGATCTCACTCTTTGAGGAGTGGGTGGAGAGACAGAAAATGTGCATTTGTCTTCATCCAGTAGTACCCGTTTTCTCCTGACTGCCGAGGTGGCGCTGGAGTCAAAGGTTGTGAGAATTGAGGTATTTATTGACAGCGGGGCAGGGGTGAACCTGATTGATGCTCAGTTTGTCCGTATGCTTGGATTGTCTCCAAGCGCATTGGAGAAGAGGATTTGCTATTGATTTTGCGCCTCTTTCTCAAAAGTGTTTGTCTCAGATGGTGCATGATATCAGATTAAGAGTGGGTGAATTTCATCAGGAACTTATTTTGTGTTTTGTGTTGGAAGGTCTTCCTGCTCCTGTGGTGCTGGGTTTACCGTGGTTAAGCAAACACAATCCAACCATCGATTGGCATTATAGACAGATTCTGGATTGGGGTGATTATTGTGTTGACAATTGTCTTAATACATCTTTTTCTGCGTTAACCACTAAGACACTTCCCGCTTCTATATCTGATTTCGCTGATGTATTTTCTGAAGGTGGATGTCAGGATTTACCCCCACATCGGGAATACGATTGTCCTATCAATCTTATCCCTGGAGCAAAATTGCCCAAATCTAGACTGTATAACCTTTCTGGACCTGAGAGAACGGCCATGAAAGAATATATTGCTGAGAGTTTGGCTAAAGGACACATAAGACCTTCCAAATCTCCAGTGGCAGCTGGGTTTTTCTTTTTTAAAAAAAAGGACGGAACTCTTAGGCCATGTCTGGATTTAGGTGAACTCAATCGGATTACTGTCCGTGATCCTTACCCCCTTCCTTTGATTCCTGATTTGTTTAACCAGATTGTTGATGCCAAAGTGCTCTCAAAGTTGGACTTAAGGGGGGCATATAATCTGGTCAGGGTCAAGGAAGGGGATGAATGGAAGATGGCTTTTAACACTCCTGAGGGCCACTTTGAGAACCTGGTCATGCCTTTTAGGTTGACCAATGCTCCTGCGGTTAGAGATGAGCGAGCACTAAAATGTTCGGGTGCTCGTTGTTCGAGTCGACATTTTTCGGATGCTCGGGTGCTCGTTTTGAATAACGAACCCCATTGAAGTCAATGGGAGACTCAAGCATTTTTTGCAGGGGACCAAAGCTCTGCACAGGGAAGGTTGCGTGAAAACCTGGAAACCTCAGAAAATGATGGAAACACCACGGAAATGGACAGGAAACAGCAGGGGCAGCATGCATGGATGCCTCTGAGGCTGCCTAATTGTACAATTACACCAAATTCTGGGCAACAGCCTGGTGGTGACCCTCAAGACAATTGTGCTGACCCAGACCAAGATGGGGAAGGCACATGCCTATCACATGTTGGTAAAGCACCCAACTAGGTGCAACGAAGGTCCATCACCGCCTGCGGGTGACACCACTGCCCATGCTGGCACTGCTGTCCTATGCCCCGCCCCCATGACACAGGCATAAGCGTCTCCCTCCCCGCACCCACCCAGTAGTCCACAGTGTACACAAAGGTCTCCCAGCACAGTGCCCAGCTGTCCCCATCCCAGACGGGCAAACACGCACCCCACACCCACTCTGTCCACAGCAGACACAAAGACCTCCAAGCACAGTGCCCAGCTTTCCTAATTCCAGACGGGCTAAGACGCACACTGCACCACCCATTAGTCTCCACACGTGGGTGGGTGCAGAGCCTTTTAGTGCCCCTCAAGACAATGTTTTGGCAGGGCCAGGTAGTAAACTTCCTTGAAGTTGTGGGGGAGAGGCCTCCGGTGACCCTCAAGACAATTTTGGCCGACATGTAGTGGTGAGCCTCCAAACAATCGTGGGTGAGAGCCTAGAGGTGACCCTCAGAAACAAATGGTTTAAAAAAGCATGGTGGTGCACTCCTGAATGACAGTCTGTGACTGAGATTGCAGGTGAACCTGCTAAAATTGTAGTCTAGCACACCTTGGTGGTGAACCCCTAAATTACAAAGTTTGACTGAGATTGCAGTTTACTGCAGGGGGGTGAACCCCAGGATCACTTATTAAGACTGAGATTGCAGTTTACAGCTTGGCGGTGAACCCCAGAGTGGCTTGGTTAGACTAACATAGCAGTTGAACCACCCAAAAATGTAGCCTGACACAGCATGGCCGTGACTACAGTCCAGTGAACAATTCTGTGGTTTGCGGTACACTAGCCGCAGTCTAGAGAATACGTTTTTTCTCTCAGATACATTTAATACAGTCCAGTGAAAAATTGTGTGCTGTACGGTACAGTAGCCGCAGTCGAGAATACGTTTTTTTTTTTATTAGATGTACTACAGTCCAGTGAAAAATTGTGTGGTGTGCGGTACACTAGCCGCAGTCTAGAGAATACGTTTTTTCTCTCAGATACATTTAATACAGTCCAGTGAAAAATTGTGTGGTGTGCGGTACAGTAGCCGCAGTCTAGAGAATACGTTTTTTTTTTTTTTTTAAATTATATGTACTACAGTCCAGTGAAAAATTGTGTGGTGTGTGGTACACTAGCCGCAGTCTAGAGAATACGTTTTTGGCCTCAGATAGTAATTCTACAGTCTACTGAAAACGGTTTTGGTCTCAGATATTAATTCTACAGTTTAGTGAATACACAAAATGTTGAACCCCAGGGCTAAGGGTCGAGGACGAGGATGTTGGCGTCCAAGTGATGTAGGGGGCACAGTCCATGGTCCTGGGCAGGGTGACACAGTACCTGCTGATGAGGGAGCAGTGGAACGCCGCAGAGGTTCGCTTCCTAGCTTCATCTCGGCAAACTTACAGGGTCACGTGGTACAGCACTATTGAAACCACAACAGTGTGAACAGGTGATGACGTGGATAGCGGATAATGTGTCCAGTAATTAATCCACCACCCAGTCTTCCATGCAGTCCAACCACGCTAGCCAAGGGAGTAGACCTCTGGCTCCTCCAGCTCAACCTCCTTTCCCCCAGCCTGGCCCCCCCATGGAAAATATGGATTCAGATCTGGCCATACTCCCAGGAACTCTTTTCAGGACCCTTCCCAGAGCCACCAAACCACTGCTCAGCAGCAACCGGAAGCAGTTGCTCTGTCCCGATGCCCAAAATTTCAAACTTTCGCAGTCTGTGGGTGATGAGAGTGTGGACTTAGTGCAAGTAGTGTGTCAAGAGGTGTCGGATGATGAAACACGGTTGTCTGACAGTGACGTTGTTGTCAGGGCAGTAAGTCCGAGGGGGGAGCAGAGTGAGGAATCGGAGGAAGAGCTGGTGGATGATGAGGTGACTGACCCGAGCTGGGTTGGTAAGCCTAGTCAAGACAGTGCTTCTGAGGGGGAGGCAAGTGCAGCACCAGAACAGCTTGGAGGAGGCAGTGGGGTGGCCAGAGGGAGAAGCAGGGCCAGAGCAAGTAGATCAGAAACTGTTTCACGGAGTGAAGCTCCCGTGCCGAGGCCTAGATGTTCGCAAGTCTGGAGGTTCTTTAAAGAAAGTGAGGATGACCGACGGACTGTGGTGTGCAACCTGTGCCACACCAGGATTAGCAGGGGAGCCACCACTACCAGCCTAACCACTACCAGCATGCGCAGGCATATGAGTGCTAAACACACGACTCAATGGAACCAAGGCCGTTCACCTCCTGCGGATCACACCACTGCTCCTTCCCCTGCTGGCTCGGCGAGTCAACCCCCGGCCCAGGACCCCGGGACTCCCGCCCTACAACCACCCCTTCACCTCCATGATCCTCCACACCCTACACCGATGTGTCCCAGCGCAGCGTTCAGCTGTCTTTGCATCAGACATTGGAGCGCAAGCGCAAACGCAAATACAATTCCACCCACCCACATGCACAAGCCCTAAACGTCCACTTTTTCAAACTGCTGAGCCTGGAGATGCTGCGCTATAGACTAGTAGAGACTGAGGCTTTCCGCAACCTGATGGCGGTGGCATTCCCTCGGTACTTGGTCCCCAGCCGCCACTATTTTTCCTGATGTGCCGTCCCAGCCCTACACCAGCACGTGTCAGAGAACATCATCCGTGCCCTGACCAACGTGTTTACTGAGAAGGTCCACTTAACCACAGGACACGTGGACAAGTGCTGGTGGGCAGGGACACTATATCTCCCTGATGGCACATTGGGTTAACTTGGTGGAGGCTGGGACCGAGTCTAACCCTGGGGCCGCTCATGTACTGCCCACACCGAGGATTGCGGGGCCTACCTCGGTCATGGTTTCTCAGACTTATTATGCCTCTTTCTCCAACCCCTCCTCCTCCTCCTACTTTCAATTACAATCCGTGAGCACGGCGCCTTCAGTCAGTAGCTCTAGGCGCAGCAGCACTACCGTGGGTAAGCGCCGACAGGCGGTGCTGAAACTGCTGAGCTTAGGTGACAAGAGGCACACCGCCCAAGAGCTGTTACAGGGCATCACGGCACAGACCGATCTTTGGCTGGCACCGCTGAACCTCAAACCAGGCATGGTTGTGTGTGACAACGGGCGTAACCTGGTGGTGGCTCTGCAACTCGGCAGACTCACACATGTGCCATTATACACAAATACTATTTCCCAAAGTAACAACAACCCATATAAACACTTCATATAAAACCTGCCTGGCCCACATGTTCAATCTTGTGGTTCAGCGGTTCCTCAAGATCTACCCCAATTTGTCTGATTTGCTCACCAAGGTGCGACGCAGATGCTGCCACTCTCAGGGTAGTGCAGTTGCACTTACAACTGACAGCTCACCGACTGTTGTGCGACGATGGAATTCCACATTACACATGTTAGCCAGGGTTTACCAGCAGCGCAGAGCTATTGTAGACTGCCAGATGACAACTTCCACGAGAACTGGTAGTCAGGTTAGTCAGCTTCCTCAAGTCTACAATGAGGAGTGGATGTGGATGTCTGATATCTGTCAGGTGTTAAGCAACTTTGAGGAGTCAACACAGATGGTCAGCGGCGATGCCGCCATTATCAGCGTCACCATCCCGCTGCTTTGTCTGCTGAAAAAGTCACTGCTCAGCATGAAGTCAGAGGCTTTGCGCTTGTCACAGGAGATGGGGGAAGAAGATACGTTGCTTGATAGCCAGACCACCCTCAGGTCTGTTTCTTAGCGCGTATTGGAGGAGGGGGAGGATGAGGAGGAAGAGGAGGAGAATGTCGGCGAGACAGTAGAGGGTACCAGTGCTCAGTCCTTAACTCTTGAGCGTGTATGGGCTGAAGAGGAGGACTTGGAGGAGGAGGAGGAGGAATGGAGAGTCAGGCCAGTGAGGAGAGGGAATTCTTGCGTGTTGGGACTCTGGCGCACATGGCAGACTTCATGTTAGGCTGCCTATCCCGTGACCCTCGCGTTAGAAGAATTTTTTCAAACACCGATTACTGGGTGTTCACTCTCCTGGACCCACGGTACAAGCAGAACCTTTCCACTCTCATCCCTGCAGAGGAAAGGAGTATGAGAGTGAATAGATATCAACAGGCCCTGGTGCACAAGCTGAAACAATTCTTCCCATCTGACGCCGCCGCTAGCGGCAGAGGGCATGGTTCTGTGGGCCAAGTAGCGGGGGAGAGGAGGCGAGCAGGCAGCTTGTCCAGCACTGGCAGGGGAACGCTCTCCAAGGCCTTTGCCAGTTTTATGTCACCCCAGCAAGACACTGTCACCTGTCCCCAGTCTAGGCAGAGTAGGGGGGAGCTGTACAGAAAGATGGTGAGGGAGTACCTAGCTGACCATACCAACGTCCGTAGCGATCACTCTGCTCCATACAACTACTGGGTTTCAAAGCTGGACACGTGGCCTGAACTGGCGCTGTACGCCTTGGAGGTGCTGGCCTGCCCTGCCGCTAGCGTGCTGTCAGAGCGGGTATTCAGTGCAGCTGGTGGCGTCATCACCGATAAGCGTACACGCCTGTCAACTGACAGCGCTGACAGGCTGACGCTTATTAAAATGAACAAAGCCTGGATTTCACCGGAATTCAAATCTCCTCCGGGGGAAAGCAGCTAA